>CM029597.1:28709015-28858825 GCA_017311375.1 Mytilus coruscus | reverse complement strand
TGTCATTTGGTCTCTTGTGGAGAGTTGTCTCATTGGCAATCATACCACATCTTCTTTTTTATATTTAAGAGAATATATTGAAAAATAAAAAAAAAATAAATTTGAATAAATTTGAATAAATCGAATCGTTTATTTTTAGTGTATATTTGGGTCTTTTAGGTCTTTAGTGTAACCCACAAAAAGTAGTTCCGCCCACAAGAGAAGTGTCCCATTGAAAACTGGTAGTTTCTATATCGAGACGTCACAGTACAAAATAGCAAGTCCGCATAAAACGATAAATGACGCAGAGAATACGAAAAACCTGTGACAGCAAGTATTGATTGCCGACTTTATGAGCTTCGTTCCTTGCTTGAAAGTTGGTCTTTTACACGTACATGTAGCATTATAATTATCATAAGCGGCCAAATATCATTAAAGAAAAAAAATCTTAGCTTTGATAGATACTGGAAAATTAAGATATACTAACTTCAAAACCTAATTCTTTTTTTTCGAATCAATAATCTATTTTTAAAAATAAACTCTATTCCCTTTTCTTTATTATATGATATTTCTAAGAGTAATTTCTCTTCGTAACAATAATGGTTTAAACAATATAAATGTGCGTTACATTTAGAGCTGCATTTGACCTCCCTCGTGCTGTTAACATTTACACGTGAAGCAGATTGATGCAAGTATTTTTCGTGATCTAGAGAGTTACTTGACCTAACAATAAATCATTTTCTTTGATAATCTATACGCCTTTGGCCAAAATCATAGTGTTTTACTCAAAATGTTACTATGCGTTCTCTATAATATATTTTATCATTCTTAAAAGTTGGACGGCAATTTATACTATGTTTTATTTGTTATATATTATGAAAATTACATTTGAGTGAATTTTTTTTTTAATTATTAGATACATAGATATAAGAAGATGTGGTATAAGTGCCAATGAGACAACTCTCCATCCAAGTCAAAATTTATAAAAGTATAAATTACAGAGCAGACTAAACACATAAACAATGTCTGTTATGAGACGCTTTTTCTCTGATGTAGCAGCAAAATTCCCCTCCTTCCTGGCAGGTCAGATTGTCTTTTTAAAGCACTTCATGAGTAGACAAATCTGTCACATTTCCTTAAAGCGTTATACTTTTTAAGTAATATAAACGTTAGTTTTGTAACATAATTCATAATATAGCGTATAATCCGCCTATTAGGCAACAGGCTTTTTTTATGCATAAAAGAGGAACACTTATCAATACCTGTTCTTACTGTGTATTTGTTGTATTTTCTATCTTTATTTTGTTTTATCGTGTGGTTGTGTTGATATCCCTCTGGCTTATATCCCACGCCTAATTTTAGTCCTATAATATATCTTCTAAACACTCAAGACAAACTTTATATTACATACCCCCACACCTATTCGTCCCGACGATTCAACAGAAAAAAAATAGACTCTAGGAAAATGTTGATGCAGTAGGTAAGAATATATTTTCATTTAAGCTTTACTGTGTTTAACTGTGCTTGTACAACATCCCAAATAATATCTTGAAGACATTTATAAATACTTAATCTTCAAATTTAAACTTTCTATAATAGATAAAATAGCAATAACTCACAAATTGACGGTCAACAGAACCTGAAACAATAATCCGCTTTTACCTGCATAGGGATGACCCTGTTCGTACACGTATGTCTAATTTAGTTCGAGAAGAACATAACTAGTCGAATAAAGCATGGTCAAAATTAAACATATAAAAAACCTTTTTTATGCAGTGTTATTTTCGTTTATGAAGTAATATTAATTAAAAGACTCATACTGCAAGACTCATTAAACAGAAGATAAACTATACTTTAAAATTGACGATCTATGTATACATAAAATATCAAACAAACAATCATAAAATAGGAGAATAAGAGATATGTATAAAAAAAAAAGCACCGTCCTCTATTGATAGTTTTTTCCAAAACGTTGATTTAACTAATGATTGTATACTTACTTTTCGGTATAGTTGGTTCTCGTGATCCATCATCCCAAATCCATTCTGCACCATTGTGGAACCGTAGTCCTACCCAAATTTTTTCACCAAAACTAGAAAGAAAATGTAATTTAACGATTGGAAAAATCAAATACGCACAGATACAAACACCCATACGTACACAATTGCATGCGTCTGCAAATTCACAATGGAATCAAAAGCTGAACAATTTAGGTTCTTAGATGAAGCCAAAATGAAATGCAAAGCTTATTATAAACTTGTATCACAATGACACAGATACTCAGAAAAACCTAAACTACACATAATGTCAGCCGTTTCATACATCGAAATATTCTGGTTAACATTTCAAGTGAACATACATGCACCATTGTTACCTATAACGATCGTGTAAAGATGAGACCTTGGAGATTAAAAATAATTCACTGTGATACAAAAAATATAAACAATATCTTCTTCATGCTGATATTGACAATGTCAATAGCATTAAGTACTAAGTAAGTAATAGAGACATAAGGTCTTGATTTGAAGTCGTTGGTCCACACCAAAATAAATTGATTCAAAGTCACAGATCACGATTGTGTTCTAAATTTTGCTTTGCATGTTATCGTTACTGTTAAGAAACCTTAAAAGATATCAACACAAGATTGTTATCTATCGAAAGAAAGATTTTAATTGATATCTCATTTTAAACTGTACTATAGCTTTTCAAGTACACTATTGTAATACGTCGGAAGTTACGATTTTTAAACGGAATATCCAAATCATCAGCCATGTTATATGATTTGTGAAATTTTGAGGCAAATTTTGTTTAAAAAAACAAATACAATTATCAATGAAACAAATCCTTGTCGGTTGAAGTCAATTTGACCAAATTCATAGATTTTCTAAGCCATATTTTACAAAATGTTTGGTTTTCAATGCTCTTTAATTTTGTAACTCATTTAGCCTTTTATCTGTTGTGATGCAAGGAACATGGAGAGTCTTATGAAGCATAATGCATTTCTTGAGTAACAAGCTATATGTATATGGTATCTTTGATGAGTTTATATGTTATTCATTAACAATAGTGTACACGAATCTTAAATCTAAATGATAATTTGAAGTTAAATGTAATATATCAAGTACGTGAATAAAACTGTTAAACTGTTTTTTAGTAATATTATGAATTATTTGAAAATACGAAGATGTAGTATGAGTGCCAATGATACAACTATCCAACAAATACCAAAGGACGAGGATGAAAACAACTACATGGCACTGTAAAGACTCAAACCATGTACAAACCCAATACCGTATATTAAGCTTTAAAGATCCCGGTACAGCAAATGTTAAACAATTTAAAAGAGAAAACCAGCAATCGGATTTATACAAAACAACATACCAATAGTATTAAAAGTTGGAGCGTGGTTAAGCATGTTTGGTGGCTAATGTTAATAACCGAAAAGTTAACATACCAAAAAACTTGCAAGGTCAACATTATTTTGATTAGTTCATCTCATTCACTCCAATTTGCTGTTATTCTTTGCTTGGTTTAAGACCTAAGAGTGTCAGTCATGTGTTTTATTCCGATAATGTGACAAAATTTCACTTAACCGTAAACTTTATTGTTTTTTTTTATCAGAATACACATGAATTACATGCAGACTGATTGATAGCTAGGAGTATTCAGAGCTCTGGAAAAACAATGTATACATTGGGTTATGTTGTCATGACAAAACATCAAACTTGATAGATTTGATAGTGATATATATACATGTCTTTTTTGAAGAAGTAATGATTTTTGATATTGTAAGTCTTTTAAGTTAACATAATTTGTTACACGTGTTTTGCTTAACTTACAAACATAATTCGAAACTTGAAAAAAAAAATGCTAGCCATCTATATATCGTGTCAGTCGTAATATTAAGTTTAACCAACCACTTTCATTGCAAAGTACTGTCAATAAGTCAGAGAAACGACAAGTCAAGTGTTCCAATGTTGATCGCTTGAAAATAATCGTTCTGGAATCGGCATGAATATATATTATATTAATTATTTGTATCTACTAGTACTTTGTTTTCAGTACGTATTTTATTACATTAATTTTATACCCATTCGATTAATCGACAGATGAAACAATAACGAAAAAAGATTTTGATTGAATTAAATTCATTAATATTAGACATTTACGGAAAGTATCGGTACCGACTGTTGACACCGACTCGGACAGGTAAAATGAAGGGGGTTGTCTCAAAATAAAACAAGTACTATCTTTAAAAAAAGATATCTGACGTTTTCAAATGTATAGAGTATAGAGTTTAATCTTTATCAGATTTTTCTTATCATAGTTTAAAAAAATTGCACACAATTTGACAAAAGGCTGACGATTCCAAAAGTTAAGGAAATGCGCTTTTCTCTAAAGAATTAAAAAAATATACTGCATGGTACTTATGATTAATTAAATGTATATATAGGTATTTTTCAGAGATAAAGAAGTGCTGTACCTATAACTGTGAAATAGACATAAACATAAGATATTAATAGTTTACAATCTGTAATAAATAACAAGCTTGTAACAGTTTAGATTCATGAAGAAATGTCAATTATAACTATATGTCAAGAACAAATTTAACAATTAGAAATACACCTATTTCGATGTGTATATCGGGGATGGACGGACGCCAAAGGAAGATGATCTATATAATACAGCTTCTGACAAGTATTTAAGTTTGCGTATGTATGGCGTGGTAGCGACGATGACCGGAAAAATACAGTTCTTGCGGCTCAATTTGTGGCCTTAATATCTCTACAGAAGTGAGAAGCAGGGAGTTTTAGGCCAAATACCCCGTTTTCCTCTCCATTCGTCCACAGCAGGCCACTGCACGAACGACTCCAAGGCTCTTTAAAATATTGGGATGCATGCATTAATTCATTTACGTTATTTCAATAAAATTTTCCAGAAAAAAGGGGACCAGGTAACTCTGGGCTCCCTTTATTTCAAATCCACATATGTTGACTCGAACCAAACTTGGCAGAAATTTTCCTGGATTGCCATTTTCCTTTTTTCAGAATGGCCGCCCCAGCTTTTAATTTGTTGGCACATATTTTCAAGTAATATGGTCAGCACTGATTATATGTTCCCACTTCTCCCACACCACTTGTTAACTTAAGGAGCTATCTTTTAGTTGTTTATTTTGGTTGTTTTTTTGTTTTTTTTTTTGGGGGGGGGGCTAAGAAGAATAGTTTCGTCCTACATTTTACTTTCAATAAATATCGTGTCTAACATTTTTTCTTACTTGAACTGGTCCTTGATTTGTTACTTCATTGATACATTGGTACTGCCTTTTCAATGCAAATTTCTTCTCCTTACCCCGCCCCCCTTCCCCCTTATCTAAAATAAAGATTACTCCTAACCTCGATGTTCCCTTTGTTTTCGTATCTGTAAAACAGGTAAAGGTTTATATCAGAAAACGGGATATGTTTATGTACATATATATATATACATTTATATACAACTACGGCATTATAGATGCAGGAAAAAAAATCATTCAAAATAACGTATCTGGCTTCATATACATGTGTATGAGCTTGACGACATATCCGATTAAAATGTGCTATTACGAAAACTCTGGATTCAAATTTTGCTTCTTATTGTTGATGGGTGACAGTATGCTCCGTTTATGGACTCTTTATGAACTGACACCATCCGTTCATTAAAGTGAAAATAAAATCCATACTGAAAGTCATCGTTTGTATTCGCTCTACCAGTCTGTGAGTTAGTTCCGCCAGTGGGTTTATGTTTAATAGGCAGGGGACCAGTCGTCGGTCACTGTCTTTCGTTTCGGCATCTTCGCCAGTTTCAGCAACAGAACCTGTTGCACTGTATCAACACCCACTGGCGGAACTAACTCACAGACTGGTAGAGCGAATACAAACGATGACTTTCAGTATGGATTTTTATTTTCACTTTAATGAACGGATGGTGTCAGTTCAAAAGGCTGACTCCGACTGAAGACTTAACTTCAGTCGACAAATTATAAAGATAGACAATGTTTACAGGTTGCCAAAGAATTAAGATTACATAATAATAAAGTTGACAAATTTTACAAACATAAAATTAACACTTAAAAGTAACAATAGACCGTAATTGAAAAACGGATTAATGTCATTGTTATCATACATGTCCTGGACAAGAACTGATAAAATAGATATTGATAAAAATTATCTATGTACGCTATAAACATTAACGGATTAAAAGAATAATGGAATGAAATAGTTGTGAAGCAAACATTAACATAATCCTTTGTAAAGTGTTTTTTTTTCACACAAGTTTAGATTAAATAGTGACACACATGAATGATATTTAAGAACGCAAATCAAAATACATTGTCTGTTGTATTCAGAATGTAATTGTCTGAAAAGATGAAACAGAAACTGTAAATAATATAAGAAACACGTCCAAATGTCCGAAATAAGAAATACATAATTTGGTTCGACCTTTTCCACGTTCACAGATTTCTCCCTCCTGGAATGAAACGCGTCCTCGCGTTTTGCAAGTATTGAAAACGGTTGATAATTATCTATAAAAAGTTTTTGGTTTTTGAAACGTCCATTTCCGGAACACTGACTTGCATTTTGATGATTCATATGATGAGTCCTACAAATCCTTATTTGATTTGCCATATCGGCAGATTGATCTGTTAGAATTTTAGAGTTGTTCCGAAGTTCATGGTTTTGAGTAGTTATATTTCCGATTTCAAAAGTTTGATATTCACATTTGAGAATTAAGAAATTGTTCTGGTCTGATAATGTTTTCATGCATGCAGAATTGTCTTCCTTTTCTTTCTCTAGTTTGCTGATTTTGTCTAAACATTCTTTTAATTGCTCTGACGAATTTGGTTGATTCTGACTGTTTTCAAGTTTGCAGGTAAGAGTCCTGATATCCTCTTGTGCACGTTTTAAAATGTTTGCTGTTGCGGAAATCACTGATTTATTTTCTGTATTTCAATGTTTGCTTGTTTCAGTTCGACTTTCAATGGTGCTGCCTGGTCGAAAAAGTTCACAACAGCTGAAGTTCGTAAATTACTAAACGGCAATTCTTTAAGATTGTTCTTGGTTGTAAAACATTGTATTAGACGCTGATTGTCTCTTTGTTGCTTTTCGTTGATTTCTTTTGTACGCTAGACACTTTCAATTTGTTGATTTAGTTGACCTATTTTTACCGAATAGACTTGATCTAACTGCAAAACACTGTCTTGCGAAATGTCCGAATTTGTCGCACGAGAAACATCTTTTGTTGTAAGCTAGGCACATTTCAAAACGATGATGTGCGAGTCCACATTTACCACAAGCTGGATATTGATGTGTGAAATGATTATGTCTCCACATACTCCACTGCGGTCTTAGATTAAAATCCATCACTGAAAATTTGGAATTTGATATCACGGTTGAACTTGATGGGGAATAACTCTGGTCGCTTGACTGCTGAGGTACACGGTACCGTGTGTTGTACTAAAAAGACAACACGCCTCTGGATTATCTCCGCCAAATGTGACAACGAAGTTGTTACTGGAATGTTTGATACAGTGCAACAGGTCCTGTTGCTGAAACTGGCGAAGATGCCGAAACGAAAGACAGTGACCGACGACTGGTCCCCTGTCTATAAAACACAAACCCACTGGCGGAACTAACTCACAGACTGGTAGAGCGAATACAAACGATGACTTTCAGTATGGATTTTTATTTTCACTTTAATGAACGGATGGTGTCAGTTCAAAAGGCTGACTCCGACTGAAGACTTAACTTCAGTCGACAAATTATAAAGATAGACAATGTTTACAGGTTGCCAAAGAATTAAGATTACATAATAATAAAGTTGACAAATTTTACAAACATAAAATTAACATTTAAAAGTAAATATAGACCGTAATTGAAAAACGGATTAATGTCATTGTTATCATACATGTCCTGGACAAGAACTGATAAAATAGATATTGATAAAATTATCTATGTACGCTATAAACATTAACAGATTAAAAAATAATGGAATGAAATAGTTGTGAAGCAAACATTAACATAATCCTTTGTAAAATGTTTTTTTTCACACAAGTTTAGATTAAATAGTGACACACATGAATGATATTTAAGAACGCAAATCAAAATACATTGTCTGTTGTATTCAGAATGAAATTGTCTGAAAAGATGAAACAGAAACTGTAAATAATATAAGAAACACGTCCAAATGTCCGAAATAAGAAATACATAATTTGGTTCGACTTTTCCACGTTCACAGTTTGCTGAAAGGTAGTATTGATCATGCTAATGTTAAAATTATTATAACAAGAATGGGCCACGGAGCTTTTTTCCAAGATACAGGTTTTGCAGAATTGTCCGATTTTGTAAGATAAATACACGGAAAAGACATTTTTTATGTGATCAAACTGACTAATATATGTAAGTTATGTGACAAGAGAAAAGGTTTTTCAGACTTGTCACTTTAAGAAGTTTCTTCCACCCACACACAAACACTTTTCAGTGTAATGCTACGCCATTGAAAGAGTTTACAAACACTCGACACCACGAATATATATGACTAACACTTTGTTTATTTTAATTTACACAATAATTTTCTCAGCTATATCAATTAATAATCACTGAATTGTACCAATTTTGATGTTCTTTTTCGGGTCTATTGTGATTATTTAAATTTAGTGAAAAAAAAAAGAAAAAAAAGATCATAGATAAAAAAAAAAAGAGGCGGAAGATAGCGTTCCGACATTCAAAATTAACCAATTTAAGAATCCATAATAATAAAAAAAAAACTCAAGATTCAGAAAAGTCTACAAAAAACTACACTTCCACAGAAACTTAGAAATACTAGTGTAAAGGATAGAGAAGTCAAATGTGTTATACTATTGCGAGAGGAAAGGTACTTAGATTGTAGGTATTCTAAGAGATCGTTTGAATTTATTAGTATCCAGAAACGATACAAACAACCCTAGAGTAGGTAGTGTCCTATTATTTACGAAGCCCGACTTCTTAAAAGTAAATGTTAATCATTTAGAAATAAGTTTCGTGAAGCATTTGGCGGACCGATCAATATATATATAAATATGTTAGTAAGGACACTTTTGTATCAAGTTCTTCATTTTTTTTAATTAAAATTACAAAGAAAAATAGACCCATAATTCTTCATGATTTACACCTTTGAAATGTTGTGGAAGTACATTATGAGTTTCAATTGAATTGTCAATGCCGTATCCCTATTTCTATTTAGGTCTAAACATCAATACATCGGTTACAATTTGTTTTACTTAAACAAATTACATAAGACCAGGAGGTCTCATATTTTTTTCTTCAAATTTTAGTTAAATGGATGGAAGAAATTACAAAAGGATTTATGATGCATTTAATGACTACAAAACACCTTAACCAAACGTTTAATACCACTCTTAATACTTCAAGGTCACAATAGCAAATTCCTTGAACAAGAAAAAAAGCTATATTGACTACCTTTAACTTCATTCTCTGTCAACTTATGTTTGGAAACCTGATGGCTATTTCGCCAAAAATTGACCATCAGTTAATTCCTAATTTCAAATGATACATGTAGCTATCTAAACAGAGGACCTACTGGACCAACGCATGATGTAAGGATTTTCAAAAAAATGTTTATATGTGACAATATTGCTAACTATTTAATGATGATAAAGCGTATATGCTTAAACGGAAGCAAATGCATATTATATAACTAGATATATAATTAATAAACAAAAATACATAAATGTTATGCGTAGTACACTAATTGTGTACATGATCAACCTTCATACATTTGACAGCATTGGGTGGTTTTATAAACAAATAAATAATTTAATTGATTAAGCTTGTAAAGTTCTTTGTTATTTTCTATAACATAAAATCAAATACCATATTATCTTTTTGTGCAAAATATATGTTTTAAAAATTTGACATCCCAATATATTACAATTACACTTACCTGACACAATCATTGTTCCAACAAAGCTCAAAAGTAGCAATTCCAACACCATACAACGTTTTTGTCTGAAACTGAAACACCACATCATTATTCCTGAATATAAGTAAGGTGCGGTATGAACATGTCAATCAGAAGTCTTGTATTATTAATGAAGTGTTTTATTCTATAAAAGAATATTAACAGATTTTGTGCAAGACGCCAATTAGTCCATCCTAATTAAATCACATTATGCAGACCATTCAGATTGGAAAAATCTTGAATGTATTCTGAACTTAAAGTTCCGACCATATTATTGTATATCTTTATTGAGAGAGAGAGAGAGAGAGAGAGAGAGAGAGAGAGAGAGAGAGAGAGAGAGAGAGAGAGAGAGAGATTAACTACAATCAATCAATGAATCTGTTTAAGTGGATTTACATTATAAAATTTATTATGGAATTCGGAACTGTTTACATCCTATTTACCCCCTACAAGGAACGTACAAAATGAATAAATTCCTATCTACTGGGTTGTTTGTACATGTATCACAACATATCAGCTCGTCCTCAAGTCGGATAGAAGTTTGCATAGTAGCTATAGTGTATAGTGAAAAATCATTATAATACGCTCATAGTAGACAATTTTCTGTAAATTGTAAAATAAATATATATAAACACACATATATATTTAGATGTTAAGAATTTGTGTTTCTCTATGTCATTTGTCGTAACAAGTAATCGATACAACGATCTGTATATTCTGAAAACGGAGTTGTATTTAACATATATGTTCATTACCAAATCTCATTATTTATGAACATGTCCATCATAAAAAGGAAATACATGAATAACATTTTCTTTGTTCAATATTACCATGGTATCCATGACATCATTACTCTATGGTATTCTAATATTTTAGTACTCTACTAGACTACAAAACTAAACAATACTTCGGTACTATCCTAGGCAAATCGTTGTCGCCTAAAAATATTGTCTATCAAGGAATTGTAGTGAGAACATTTAATATATTTAACAAATACAGAAGATGATGAAAATTACTACACTTAATTTGACTATATAACACAATCATTTGCTTGCTTTTTAATTTTATTAACTTTGCTGCTAAGAAGGAATGAAAATCATTGTCGTTGTCGATCTCAATTAATTGGTGTGAAAAAAACAAGTAATAGCTCTCCAAACAAGCTTGCCGTCTAACTGCTGATTTTATTGCAAATTGTTTTTGCCCTCAGTTTGTATTTCATCTATTCATAATATTCATTTGCATATCAAATTAAATGAATTTGGGTTACAAAACTTGGAATAGAGAAAAGGCCAATATAATTTTTGTCGGTAATGCATAAACACCAGAAAGGGGTTAATTTCTTATCAACCTACGTTTTCACCTGTTCGATATGTCGTTAAATACTTGTCGATGTTCTGGTGTTTCTATGAACATTTTTTTTTTCGCATACATTTAGCTTTTTACTTTGTTTGTTTGTTTGTTTGTATAATTGTGTTAGTACCGTCGTTTTTGTTTATCTGTCTCATACATAAAGTCTGTATCGGAGAAAATTGAAGATAAATGAGTTCAAATAATATACATGTATTTCAACTTTAACAAATACCCTTAAATATAAGGTATATTATAAATCAAAGTGTTTTCTTATGAGAATATCTTTTGTTTTTGTTGTGTAGTTTTTCAAGACTATGTTGATAAATATTCCGTATACTTCACAAATTATATATGATGGTTTTGAAGTGTATATTCTAGGTACTGACGTTATTTATCATCTTAATTACGTGTTATAGTGTTCTTTTTATATGTCTTTGTATACTTTTAACCTTTACTGTTTAGTCCATTTTTTGGTAATATCCTTTTGGCGTAGTTCGGTATTTACACATCCCGCTATTGTGTTATTGTCATTTTTTGTATTCTTGTCTTTCATTTTTTGCTTATGTGCTTTGTCTATAGAGTGTCTATATACTATTTTCTTTTTCGTTGTTGACATAGTTGTTTGTTTATAAAGTGATTAAGATTATAACACAATGTTGACTGCTGTCCCCCAATATTTTCCATTTTTACCTATTACATGTATGTCTGTTTGTTTCGCTCACACATTGTTGTCAATATAATGGAATTATATGCGACTGTATAACAAGTGAGAGGTTTAGCTAGTTATAAAACCAGGTTTAATCACCATTTTCTATATAAGAACATGCCTGTAACAAGTCAGGAATACGACAGTTATTTTGCATTCGTTTGATGTGTTTGAGCTTTTAATTTTGCCATTTGATAAGGAATTTTCCGTTTTGAATTTTCCTTGGAGTTTGGTATTTTTGTTATTTTACTTTTTCCCTTTTTTTTTTTTTTAGCTCACCTTGCCCAAAAGGCCAACTTAGATTTTCTCATCACTGGGCGTCAGTGCGTCTTTCATCGTCCGTTAACTTTTACAAACATAGTCTCCTTTGAAACTAAAAGGCCCAATTTAACGAAACATGGCTACAATCATCATTGGGGTATCTAGATTCAAAAGTTTGTTCGATGACCCGCCGGCGACCCAAAATGGACAACATGGCTAAAACATAGAACATAGGGGTAAAATGCAAATTTTGTCTATAACATTATTTTAAAAACTAGCTAAAAATACAAAAAAGACAGTAGCAAAAATATTAAGAATGTTGAGAATTACAAAAAAGACAGTGGCAAAAATATTAAATATTATTTTTTAATCTTTAGTCTCTTATCTTGAAAATTATAATAGATTAAGAAAACCTTTTAGCAGCAATAATGATTAGCAAGACAAGATAAGTCAAATGAACAAAATCGTTGGACGACTCCTTCTTGGATGACTGTCTTTAAATGACAATTTTTGCCATTTCTTTCCCCTTTTTTGCCTAGTTTGTTAAAAAGTATGACAGATAGATAAAAACTTAAATAAGCAAATAACAAGTAAGACAATGGTTGAAATCGTCTGTTGACTCCGTAATCATGTTAATTGCTCTTTAGTGGCTATTTTTATTCATTTTAGTGTTTTGTCTATTATCTGAAATCTATAATTATAGATAAATAGACACGTTATATAGCAAAAATGATCGGCAAATTAAGACCTACAAATAAATCAGCACTGCTGAAATCGTCAGTCGACTCCCTCTTGGAGTTCATGGCATTACTTGACACCATGTGCCAATTTTTTGGCGTTTTTGACTAATACCTTGATCATTAAAAAAGATATATAGACACTTTAAAAAACAAATATTATCAGCAAGACCAGATCTACAAATAAGTCAAATTTTGCGGAAATCGGTAGTAGATTCTTAATCGGAGTAATTGCCCTTCAATGACGATTTTTTACTCCGGTTTGTGTTTTGGGCAAACACTAAAGACGACAGGGAGAAACCATAAGCAGGAAAAATGATCAGCAATACAAGATCAGAGTGGAGAGTGTCAATTGTTGAAGACATGCATAGCCCTAGGTGAGCAACACATGCTCTTTGAAGCCTCTAGCATCATTTTTCATAAGAACATACTTGCTGAAAAAAAGGAGTATTAGTGTCCACTCTTGAAATTATGAATTTTATTGACCGATGTTTGATGTAAATTTGTTTTTCAACAAATAAATTGAAACTGAGAATGATAAAAAAAAAAACAAACAAAAAAAACAAATTAGGTCAAGAAACATTTGAGTGATTTTTCTTTGTTGTGGATGGTAGATCTTTGATAGTCCCGATAAATCAACATGTACAAATCAAAACAAAGTTTTGCAGCACTGTCATTCAAATAATGGGGTCAGACTTTGAGTATACATATCTTAATTAGTAGAACATCCTTAAAATGATATGAAATTAACAGCATTGTTGTTTTAAAGGTCGAAGATTTTTTTTTTAAAAGAAAGGTATTTATAATAATCAAAGTTACCTTCCAATTTTTTTGGCGAGTGCAACGTAAATTTCCGGTCATATGTAATCAATTAATTTCACCACCAATTTTGTGCATTGTATGCAATTTTGAAATTGACCATCTCCAAACAAATTGTAAAACTTGTAACTTTCAAAGATATACACATTATTATATAATTAGCAAGACTTTTGATTAAAAAAAAACAAATATCAATATGACTATATAATAAGAACTTCCATATGTTTGTTTTTTTATGGAATTCCATAGAAATATTGATGGAACACAATCCCCACAAGATACCCCACACATCGATACGATATACAGACTGATGCTTTATTTCACCTTTATTTTAACATGATACTCATGTCACATTAAGCTGGCAATGCTAACTTATATGTTGGCATTGCAAAAGGTCATGCGTTTCTCGGATTGTGTAGGACATTCAATTTTTAACACTAAATCCATTGGATGAGTACTGATTAATACTTTAGTATGATATAACATTATTTTCTTAAGTTGTAATTGACTCTCAGTAACTGCAAGTACTGTTATACCTGTGCTTTGTGTCTATTAATTTTATGTTACTTGTTTTTTGTGCTTCTTAATGATCTTTTGGGTTAAAGAATTTGCACTTGATTTTTACAGTTTGTTCTGATATTGTACTGTTACACCACTGACCTAGATTGTGGAGGGTTTAACGCTCACAAAAATATTTAATCCAGTTACAGTCTTTATGTCCCTGTTCCAAGTCAAGAGCCTGTTATTCAGTTGTTGTCGTTGGTTCATGTCTGTCATATTTTTCGTTAATTGTATTGTTATAAATTATGCAATTAAATTTTCTCGTTTGAATAATTTCAAATTTTTCATGTTGAGGCATCTTATAGCTTGCTACCTGGTATGGGTTTTGCTCTTTCTTGAAGGTCGTACGGTCTCATATAGTTGCTTAAATTCACGTCATTTGAATTCTGGTGGATAGCTGTCTTATTTGCAACTAAACCACATCTTCTTATTTCTATAATGAATAGTTTTAAACTTGTGTGTACTTTGTTCAATTGGGAATAGATCACTTAAATAATTCAGTGCAATATCATACGGCAAATGAAAGCACTGTGAAACATAATATTTAATGCATATTTGCCTTTCGCATTCCTTTATTTTTTACATAATCGGTCGTTCCCATCTGTTCTAATCCATATTAACTTTGAAAGGTTTGATGCCTCCACGTTGAATTGGAAATAGAAAAAAGAAACTATATACCCGGATAACATTCCAAACGGGAATTCACCTGATAAGTACATTTTATTGATTAGTCGTTTCAACTACCAGCTACCCTTTAAGCATTTATAAAGCCGTGCGTTTTCTTTTTGTTTTACTTCCTGAAATTCAGTCTGGACTGTTGCATACGTGAATAAAAACAAAGTGATGAATCAAAATTATATTCCACATTCCTTTTTCCGAATGTATTTACTATAACATTTGATAATAGAATACGTTTTCTATAATGTTGACATGAGGAAGCAGTGTTTGAAATACAATATTTCTTCAGATTATAGGTACATTGTATTAATATATATTTAATCTTACTTCTTTACAAATATTTGTAGATCCATGTTACTTTTCCGTAAAATATTCTGTATTATTTCTTTTTTTTTTTTTCATGTATGTTTATTATTTTTTACGCAAAACCAAATATTGGAGATATTCAATTGAAGCAGTCTTATTGAAATACCACAGTTTTCCCACAAAATAAACCAAGAACAACGTTTTGCTATACAGGCGAGTAATGATATACTTCCTTTCAGAACTTGAATTTTTATCAACATGTCATAAACACACATTTGTTAGTAGACAGGTGTTTAATAATTTCTGTGTATATAAAATTAATGGGCATCATCAGTTCAGAAGTAGGTACTTCGGTACTGATATGTTTTATAAAATGCGTTTTGTCACCTTTAGTTTTCGTTCATAAACTTAGAAATGCTGAAGAAACTAATGTTTTGACTCCCTTACTTAGGCAAAGTTGCCGCTGACTTGTAGATTTATTTAGTTATTCATTTTATGCGCTTTATTATCATATAGCTCCTAAAATATAAATTGTATACATCCTTGGCTTTCAAATAGTTTGTTGTGAGCTTTCTGTTGTGAGGTAAACACAAAATAGCGCTTTAGATGCATTCAATACAAAGGTTATTTTTATTTTTGAACTAACAACCATGGAACTTTAAAACTTAAAAAAAACGTCACATCATATTATTGGGCTATTTTGAAAGAATTCAATCTGTTATATTTCAGAGATCAATGCATTATGTTTTACGATTTTCAGTTATAGTTCAAAGAGCCAAAGTTGCATGGAAAATTTTTCTATAATCGGTGACATAACCCATTCACTGTTTCTTGACCTTAAATAACAGAATTCGCGAATCGTTGGTCTAGTCTTGTGCACACACCAGTATGACGTCATGTGACCTGTTTCGGCGTCAAACTTTAACATCATATAATATTTTAAAACTTTTTGCAGCTTCAGAATGTAATAAAATTTGACAAAAAGAAAATTTTTAGCTGAAAAGTGTGAGTACTTTATATATTATTGAAAAAAATCACATATGTCCGTTGCCATGGACGAAATTGGCATCGTCTTAACCTAACGAATTGCCAAAGGAAATGTCATAATATCTCCGCATGCATCTGAATAAGCCAATCAAACTAATGCATTTTTCGCATCACTTTTTCATATCACACTACGTGCTGTGTAGTAAAAGAAGCATCTCTTCATGCAAGATAACCGGCCACAACCATAAGAAATATAATAGATAACACTTATACAAATACCTATTGGCAAAATGATAAATGGCTAAAACAAGATAGTATTAAAAAGTACTATCTTTATAAAAGATTCCCGACGCATTTATTTGGGTTCATATTTTAAAGGGTCAATTTATATGTCTTTTTTTATCATATTTAAATTCCCTTAATTTGACGTCAAAAGTCTCACAAAAGTCTTCAAATTGAGCACGCGCACTTGTATCTAACAAATAAACATATATACCTCTAATTAATTTGTAAAGTTATTCAAAATATTTTCTCACAGACCATTGCCTGTCAAATTAAGAAAAATACTAAAATATATATGTAAGCGGCAATAAGTGAAATTAGGTATTGAGCTTAAATTCTAGGCAATAGACTAACGCCTAGGCAGCACGTCTATATCCTAATTGATGTTAGGCATACTAGTAATGATAAATCACAGGATTTAAGCTTCAATCCTGAAAAATATGTCCAGACATTAATCATAGTGCCTAAAATTTGAATAAAATAACAATACATTAGTTTAAGGTTAAAAGACATTTGGGACATAATAACACGAGAAGAACTAAAGCTTAAAATGTTAATTACCTGAAATGGAAACCTTTTATTAATAAAGTAAAAGATATGTTAACTTAAGGAAAATTGTGTTAAAATTATTTGTTACTACAGGGTGCGGAGCTGTGGCACAGACTTTTGCACAGTTTCCCGTTGTTCTTGCATTTGCACCTGTGACTCAAGCATTTAGATGTCATTCACATTTAAAAAAATATCATCAAAGCTGTAAGTTCACGACCATTGTCACTTTGCAGTATATGAGGTGCACCAAAAGTTGTGAAAATCAATTGAATTAGAAGCCACCACTGAAGCAGTTTTTGACACCAGAGCTCTATTGTAAAATTTCAAAATATGGCAACAAGAAGTGGCTGCATGGTGGATGTACAATTTGCTTTTTCGCTACAAGTTAACATTATCAAGCTGCATACTACATATTAAATTATTTTCTTTCACGGAAGCCAAGAAAACTTTGACGAAAGTTTTGTACACAAGATTTTTCAGACTGACGGACGTACAAAGTCGAGCGGTTAATGGACAAAAAATTATAGTTTCCATCTGGATTTAATTGGAAGTCTATTAGATAAACCTGTCCTCTACTGTTAAATATTTTTGATAAATTAGGTTTAGCTATTTTTGTTTGTATGCAAGCGTATGTTATCAACGGATGCCGATGGAATATTGTATAAATTACGAATTCAGAACAACTACTTTCTTTCTATACGCTATTCCTGAGTGTTACAATTTTCATAAAGTCAAAGAAATAGTTCAATGTAATCACAGGAAGTATTTGCATAGCCATTTTTCATCATACGGTCTCTGTCGTCATGGTCTGTTTCTTAATCTGCAAGTTCCAAAATACAATTCAGTTCTTCTAGAAAAACATAACTTTAGAAATGTTCCCTATCACTTTCCTTTCCTCTAGCTATCAACTTATGAATATATATTAATATTTGGATATAATTTTAACAAGTATTATCCATTAGGAATATTTCACCGAATGTACATATATTTGAAAGATAAAAAAAAATCAAAAAAATTAACTTAATACCTCAAATGATGTTCGCCAATAGGTTAAGAAATCGTCATATGATTCCATATAATAAATTTAATGCCTGAACATTTCAGGCAATTACTTAATGCCTACGCGTTAGCTGATTGCCTAGGATTTAAGCTTAGTGTCCAATTTCACTTATTGCCGCTAACATTTACAATGTCACACATAACAACTTGAACAAAAGTTAAGCTTTAGAACAGGTAAGAAGTTTCAAGGATACGTTTAACTATGCTTGTACTTTAAGCATAATTTTAACAATAAGAGACGCAAACCCTTTCGGTGCGTATAGCAAACGGACGTCGAAGGAATATGATCTATAACACATCTGTTGAGTGATAGTTAAATTTGCTAAATATATTTTGACACTCTTTATTTTAAGTACTATATTTTGTACCAATGTGATATAAAACCAAGACTTACCAGTTTAAAGACGGTATTAAAAGACATAGATTATTAATTAAAGCGCGCGATGGCGATGAAGTGAAAACCCGCAAGTTTGGAAATGATTTCGCATTGTATAAAAGATCATTTCAATTAATTTAAGCATATTCTATTTGCAAAAGTAGCAAAAGGAGTTGGACACAAGTTATAACAACATTAGTGACGTCTTCTGCCTAAACACATAAAAATAAAAAATACATTTGATAATGACGAATGTATAAAAGAATGTAATACAAAAAAAAAAAAAAAAAAAAAAAAAAAAAACACAGTATATCATAAAATAATAGCAATTATTGTTTATCAGATACTTGAATTTAATGAGCTCTTTGTTTGCTGACCAGTTTCAAATCTAACATGCCAAGAGGGAATTTTAAGAAAGGGACTCCAGCTAGAGGACAGGGGGTAAAAAGACGAAGAATGGCCGACCCCATGGAGAAAGAAACAGCTAGTGAAGTCAATCACAGATCATCTGGTGAGTCAGTTATTGATTTTAGTAGTGTCCAAGGGCCCTCCCAAACGTCAAGTGGGACAGAACCTAACTCATTTAATGAAAACATTCAGTTTTCACAAAGCCTTCCCTGTCTTGAGGAAAGTTTGTTTGACCAAATCGGGCGTTACGTACCAATGAAGCTAAAAGATAAGATCTGGAAACATGAATTTATCGACCTGAGTTTGTTGATTAAATCTCCTAGAGAACTGGCAAATTTTCCTGACCAAGAAGGTGACTTAGTTGTAAAAGGGGGTCACATGCGGATTGAATCTTTACCATGTCGCGCTATACCAAATATACACACATGGACTTGTAAGCGCTTTTATGATTTATATGAGTATTTTGCTAGAGAAACAGAGTTCTTTGGCACACGAACTGCTAAAGTACATGAGAGATATTCGTTTTGCAGCAAATAAATCACACGGTTGGGGAACATACGATGAGCAATTCAGACTCCGATCGCGAAAAGCACAAAGACCTCAGTCATCTTGGGCTTTCATAAACCAAGACTTATGGTCATTTTATATAACAACAGCTATTAGAGATCAAGGTCAAAGTAATGAAAGTAAAGTAGGTTTCAGTTCTCAAAGTGAGCCCTTTCATTCCTTTCGTCAGTCATCAGGTCAGCAAAATTTTCAGCCACCAAGAACATGCAATGCATACAACACAAAAGGGAAGCGGTGTAATTCTAACCCTTGCAGATTCAAACATGGATGCCCAGCATGCGGAGGTCAACACCCAGCTTACTTTTGTAAGAGACATTAAAATTTCAAAACAGAGAGAGACATTTTCACTTGGTTTTTCCCCAGATAATGTTGAAAATTTAGAAATATATTTACATGATTATCCCCATTTAGAAAGTGCCTCATATTATCTTTACATTACTCAGGCCCTCGTTTACCCACAAATTTCAAAAACTTAAAAAGCGCTATCGAGAGACCAGATATACTTCCTCAAAAAATTAAGAAGGAAATAGATGCAGGGCGTGTTGCCGGTCCTTTTAAGTTTAGACCTATTCCTACTTTACGAATCTCCCCATTGGGTTTAGTTCCAAAGGGAAAGGACGGTCAGTTTAGAGTTATTCACCACTTATCTTATCCCGAAAATTTATCCGTCAATGATTTTATTGATCAAAAGAAATGTTCAGTAGTCTACCCAAATATTGATGACGCTGTCGATGTTATAAAATTATACGGAAATAAAACATTAGACAGCAAGTCCGACGTCCGCTCCGCATTTAGATTACTCCCTATCTCGCCGATTGATTTTGATCTTGTTGGTTTCAAAATTAATCAAGAATTTTATTTTGATAAAGCCCTCCCTTTTGGAGCCTCAATTAGCTGTGCTTTTTTTGACAAGTTTGCCTCTTTTCTACACTGGGCTGTTTCTGTAAGAAAATCTGAGGGCGCCATTGTACACTACCTTGACGACTTTTTATTTTTGGGAAGGGGCGGAACCAGTCAATGTGGTAACCTGCTTCATACTTTCAAGGTTATTTGCAATGATCTGGGAGTTCCTTTAGCGGATGAGAAAACGATCTCTCCCACGACACGGCTTACATTCTTGGGTGTAGAAATTGACACTTCCGACATGACTCTCCGCTTACCTTCAGATAAGCTTGATGAATTACTTCAAACAATTTCCTTTGTTTTAAAAAAACAAGAAGGTCACGCTAAGGGAAATGCAATCCCTTTTGAGTTCATTAAATTTGCGCGTCGTGTTGTCGCGCCGGGGAGAGCTATTTGCAGAAGATTGATTGATTCAACGATTGGTTTGAATAAACCACAGTACAGAATAAGAATAACTTCGAACATAAAAGCTGATCTTTTGATGTGGAAATCATTTTTGAAAAATTTTAACGGTCTTACTCTTATGCCAGATAGATTATGGACCTCTAACGAGGCGCTCGAATTTTACACAGACAGTGCCGGGGGGTCCACACTTGGTTTCGGCATATATTTTAAGGGTAGATGGGCTCACGGGTTATGGCCGAGAACGTGGCATAAGCGCAGTTTATTGTCTAACATTACATTTTTAGAACTATTCCCAGTCATGGTATCGATCATTCTGTGGGGGTCTGAACTTAGAAATAAAAAGGTGTTGTTTCATATTGATAACGAAGGAGCAGTGCACATTCTTAACAAGAAATCATCAAAATCATCGGATGTCATGATTTTAGTCAGACGTTTAGTTCTAGAAACATTACATAATAACATATTAATTAAAGCAGATCACTTCCCAGATAAGTTCAATATTATAGCTGATGCTATTTCTCGTTGCTAGTGGTCCCTTCTGGAACCTAGCACCAAATGCATCTCTGACACCAACTCCAATTCCGAGCCAAGTATGGATTCTAGGAATCAGCTAGACTTTTTCTGAATAGATATAGGAAGATGTGGTGTGAGTGCCAATGAGACAACTCTCCATCCAAATAACAATTTATAAAAGTAAACCATTATAGGTCAATGTACGGCCTTCAACACGGAGTGAATACATGGAAAAGCTATTTAAGAGCGAGATCTGTTCTTGCTTCATTCCAACTTCTATATACACTGGAAAAAGTATGGCAAGGTCCTGTTGAACAGTTAGTACAATTCATCGTTTATTTATCCTTAAAGCATTTATCTCCAGCTACAGTTCGATTATATATAAGTGGCATGTCCTTTTCTCACAAGGCACGTAATTTAAAGGATACTACTAAGAATTTTGTTGTATCGAAAATGCTTGAAGATTTACACAGAAATCACCCTCAGAGAGACAATAGGGCCCCGATAACATTATCATTATTACGACAGATTACAGACGCTCTCCCTAGTATTTGTACATCTACTTACGAATCTTTATTATTTAAATCTTCATTTATGATGGCATATTTCTCTATGTTACGTGTAAGTGAGTTTACGACAAAAAATAAATCTGATTCTAGTACCGAAGCACTGCATTTGTCGGATGTGGTCTTGCCAGATCGTCAACTAAAAATTAACATTAAGAAAAGTAAAAAAGATCAAAGAGGTCATTCAACGTTCATTGTGATAAATAAATACAGAGACAACGCGAGCATTTGCCCTGTGTTAACCTTGAAGAAATATTTATCTGCACGTCCTACGGTTTCAGGTCGAAATCAGTTATTTATGCATTTTGACGGGTCACCGCTAACCTGTTATCAACTGTCAGCTAATAGTATGCTAAGGAAGTCGGTAAATATTTGTAACATTCCAAACCCTTACCTTTTGAAATCGCATTCTTTTAGAATTGGAGCCGCCACAGAGGCGAGCAATCGTGGTATTTATGAAGACGAAGCTATTAAAAATGGGGAAGGTGGTCGTCAGGTGCATTTGAGCGCTACATCAGGATTCCGTGGTAAAATAATTTCAAATTTTCAATTTCTTTATATGTACACATAGAACAGAAGTAAACAACATTATAGCAAACTCCTTAAAATAGTTTTCGGTTTGTAGGTCATGAGGTCAACTGTCTGGATAATGGGATCTTCTATTCCCTATTTGGCTGGCGTAACAGCTGCTAGCCGATCTGGTGGGAAAAATCTTAATTTGGATAGGCTAGGAGTACAAATTAAATGGATACAAAAATCAGGAATGAAATGGAAAGATCTGGATTCATCTTTTGAATTTGAAATTAAAAGTGGCCAGCCCCAAATTATATATTTATACATCTAGGTGCAAATGATTTAGTACTTATGAAGTCAAAAGAGTGAATCGAGGAGACAACAAACGGACTTGGAACTGTCCCCTCTGGCACATATCTCTACCCTACCGGCTTTATAGTGGAGGGTATTAAATAATTTCTAGGGTTCACTCTTGTCATCGAGAGGAATCCCTCCACTTCTGGTATCAGAAGGGAGGTGTCATCTCCGCAGTACACGTAATTCAGGTTGTTTGCATATAAAAATCGGAGAGACTGTTGTTTTCAGAGGTTTGTGTAAACAGAGGGGTTCTCCGTCCAGTCCACTCTTGCACGTACATTGTAGGAGGATGTTTTGACACTTATGTTATCATAGGATATGCTCTTTTCAATCCTTTGGCTATCGGGTTGTTTGTCTCCTGGAACTGGTTAAACGTTTTATCTGCGGCCTATCAAATATCCACACATACATATTTTTGTACATATACTTGTTGTATTATTAGTAATAAATATTCTGTATTCTTTCTAAAATTTGTATTGTAGGTTTTTCAGCGCCAGTTGTCCGTTTATTAATAGAATACTGCACTGTTTCTCGTAAATTGTTTTATTATAAACTAGTCCGTTAATATTCTTAATTGTCATGTCGGCGTCTTTTAAAGTCGACTATACGGTCAGGGTTTGTCTCATTGTTGGTTGCCTATGATTGCTTACATCCACTTCATTTGAACTTTGATGAATAGTTGTCTCCTTGACCATCATACCATATCTCCTTATATTTATATTGAGTAAAAGATAGGCAAAAGATATTGAAAGGACATTCAAACTAATAAGTCGAAACTAAACAGATATTGCCATGGCAAAAAAACGAAATCGACGAAAAGACAAACAACAGACCACAAAACAAAACATAAAAAACTTGAGACTGAGCAACACGAACCCCACCAAAAATCGTGGGTATTCTCAGGTGCTCCGGAAGGGTAAGCAGACTATGAAGTTTGAGAAAGTAGGAATTCAGAATTTTAACTGGATATTCTGAATCTTTGTATAATTCTTATATAAAACTGTACAGACTCGAATATTTACATATTTTGCTAAAATGTTAGGTAAAACTATGAACTATCTCAACCTGATTCCGACATTACAGTATATTGTCTAAAACATGAATCCGAACAAAAGCATATGCACTTCTTAAATATAAATTTAATTTTACCTATAAGTTCACCTTATACATGGAAAATGTTACAGTGGTACATGAAAAGAATAACGGTTGCTATATGAATAAAGCTTTTTTGACAGCACTTCTAGTGCAGCCGGACTGACTGAACCGAAAAGGCCAATTCGGTCGACCGAAGTCGATGAATGTTTCAAAGCTTTTTAAATCATTGTGTTAAAGATGATTATGTTTGTAACAATGTTCACACAATAACAGATTATCTAGCAGGGATACACACCTCATGCAACAACCGATACGAAATGTCTGTGTTTCAACTCATTAACGACTTATTTGCGCTCTTTCGAAACCCGTATAGTCTTCTTAACAAATTTAACCGATTGCTTCCTTTTCAAGACGGTATCATTATCTTCGAGTCTCGGGGCCAATGCAGCTAATCTCGAATGTATTACAGGGCCAATACAGAAACAGCCAGTAAACACTATATTATTATACATTGATGCTTAATATACCCATATCAAACAAACCCTTTTTACCTGCATGCATTCTAGTTACCGCCAACAAATATCTTCTTGCCTGTAATTTTATTATGTTTTTAATCTTTATTCTGTATTCAGACAGTGTCCTGTGGATTGATTTTTTTAAAAGTTTTTTTTCCCTTTTTTTCGTTATAAAGTACGAATCGGTTCTGATATTTTCATTTACAACGATATTCAATTAAAGTTCATGCAATTCCGACGGTTTTTCATTTAACCTTTCATGAATTTATGATTGAGAACATCTGTTAAGTTGCCTCAAATTAAATCAGAAATCTGTCCTACCTTCATTAACATTAACAAATGTAATAAAAAATCTCTTGCTTTTGTTCACCAAATAATTAGAAAATTTCCCATAAATTCTGATAAGAAGACAGGTGTTGTTAGTGGAACAGGAACAGCCTTACCCTGCAACATTACTCAAGTAAACCCATAGTTTTATTTTTAAGGAGAATTGTGTTGCTTTTGCTTTCATTTTCAGTGTCTAATTTTCTTGTCTCTCGCAAAACGTGGTGCGGGGAAACAGAATACGGGGCATCTGTCTTGATCCAAGAAACAATTGTTTCTAGATATTTCTAGAATTTATATTTAAGGTTTATATTAGCAATGTTTCAGAAAAGCTTGAACATCAGTGCCGATAAAATAATTTTCAAAAGAGTTATGCCCCTTGGAATCATTAATTATATGGAAAATTGCATTGCAAGTGCTCTTAAGCCTATACATTTCTTGAAATTGCCAGATATTTATTAATTTTGTTCAGTTATTGCCGTGGCCAGATAAAATATGTGCAACGCTGGGGACACTGGAAATCTGTTCTTTCATTGTATTTTAAGTGTCACGTCTGCATGTGTTGTTACTGTAGGTGAAATTCATATTTATCTTTGTCGTGATAACCTTTGTTTCTCATTTCCTTAACATTATACAAAGTCGTATGATTAGTGTATATACATGTATCGCCGGCTTTTATATTCTATGATGTTTCAATTAAGTGTTGAACAATAAATATTAGCAGTCCCTTATTGTAAGATGCATAATCACTGGATTAGGACAACCGAAATGCATTTTAACATGAGTAACACGACGAATGTATCTCATTTAACAGAAAAAATTGTCCCTTCTATAGCACCTAAGTTCATCCCTGGTTATTTGGTAGGGTTCGTGTTGCTCAGTCCTTAGTTTTCTGTATAGTGTTTTGTAATTGTTGCTTGTGTTTTCGTCGTTTCTCTTTTGATCATAGTGATGTACCATTTTTTTGGACAATTATTTATTGTCCGTTTGGTATGTACTCTTTGTTATGATCAACACCAAAACAATGGAATGCATTTTGGATATGTAGGAATCAAAAGCATTTTTTCTCCTATTTACACCCTTTTACTTATGACACTTATGGTCTTACATTGCCGAAGATTTATCAAAATCGTCCAAGTGTTTAAATGTCAAACGAGTCCAAATATTCAATTCTAGAATTAGTTCTTCTGTGGTTCAATTCATTCACTTTGTTTTATACTGAGGACGTCTTAGGGCATACCATATGATTTTGATGGTTGTTATTTTTATCGTTTAAAACCAAATATTGATCTCTAAAACAGTCAAGCTGTGGTCGTATTGATCTCAATTTATATTTTGTAGGACTACCAACAAGAACATCTCACTATCAATAGTAACATTTAAACAATCACGTTTATGAATCATTTTAGCCATCTGTTACAAGCTTAATATTATAAAATAAAAATTATATTTTAGGAGCAAACTTTATTTTTTTTAAGGCACACTTCATACAACAGTAAATGACAAAGAAGTTATTGCGTTTAAAACATGTTTTATATCATAGTTACTAACAGGAGATTGATAAATCAACTACCTTTACACGCAAATACACACATATATTCATATAGAAGACCTCGTACATTTGTCCACAAAAGAAAAAAAAACTTACATAAACAGAACATACAATAAACATACATAAAACATCTAAAAAGTAACATTATTTAAGACAGGCATACAGATACCATAAACATACTACTATGTACAACAGACCAGAGTCAAAGCTTGGTTTGCTGTATGATATAAAGTCAAGAAAAAGTTCATTTATTCAAATTCATGAATCGAAAAGAAAATATATCTTTTTTTTTATCAAATACAACATTTGAAATAAAAGTTCATTAATATAATTTAGCATCAACTAAATTCATATCAACTGAATAACTGACAAAGAATAGCAAAGGTGGGGAGACAAATATGTCCCATTAACAGATATATATATATATCTCCTTTTAAAGATAAAATTAAGGTATGCCATTACCACTACAGAGACATGATACATTTACAGGATTAATGGATCCCTCTTTATACCAAGCTAAGTAAAAAACAATACAGAATTAATCATTCCTGCTGTCTTTAATTGTTTTATTGAGTATTTCAGTTCTTCAGCTCTTCAGTTAACAAAAAAAATTGGTTTTAAGACAGACATACATATACCATAAACATACTAATATGCACAACAGACCAGAGTCAAAGCTTGTTTTGTTGTATATTATTAAAACAATATTAACGAAGAAGAGCAAAGGTTGGGAGAAAAGTCTGCCACTCTAAACAGTTGAATAGTGGATCCCCACCCGTGGTGTGCATGTATTGTTCTACGGTTTTGTATGATGGTATTTCCCTTATGTTATGTGATTTGTTTTGTCGTTAATGTACTGTCATGTTTTATGTAGCATTAGAGCCCTTGTTATTTGTAAATAATGCATATCGACTTTAAATAAAACTTTTGACTGAGGTGTCAGTTTGAAAAATTAAATCGCCGAATAAAATGTTTTGCATAAATATAAAGCGGGAAAAGATTATGTTCTTTTATGGACGTTTTGTTATTCTTGTGGTCGAGATCAAAAGCGGACGGTAAGGTCATTAAAAAAAACTATTAAAGTCTCTTTATTGCACGTTTCGCTCACGTGAATAAATGTGTCGCTTCATTAATTACTTTCATCTCTACATTGAAAACCAGTAACTAATTGATCAACTAAAATCTCTTTTTTTAATCTTTTATTGCTGGTTACTTATGTATTTACCATATTTCTCTATCTTCTAACACAATGAAATTGGTAAAAATCGTCATACGTAAGAAGTGTACTGTCAATTTGAGCCTTGTTGACTTTTTTGTATATCTTGCCTTGTTGATAGTTTTTACTGTTCACATGTACATAGATATAAGAAGATGTGGTATGAGTGCCAATGAGACAACTCTCCATCCAAGTCAAAATTTATAAATGTAAACCATTATAGGTCAAAGTACGGTCTTCAACACGGAGCCTAGGCTCACACCGAACAGTAAGCTATAAAGGGCCCCAAAAATTACTAGTGTAAAACCATTCAAACAGGAAAACCAACGGTCTAATCTATATAAAAAACGAGAAACGAGAAACACTTATGAACCACATCAACAAACGACAACTACTGAACATCAGATTCCTGACTTAGGACAGGTGCAAACAAATGCAGCGGGTTTAAACGTTTTAATGGTACCAAACCTTCACCCTTTTTCTGAAACAATAGTGTAACATCACAACATAGAAAGACACACTATAAAATATCAACTGAAATAGCTTAACTCAATCAAAGGACATGTTTTCTTCATCTAAAGATTTTGCCAAACAAGTCAAAATAATGAGTATAGGGCAGGAATTCCCGACAGGTTCGGCTATATTTACTATTTGGAGATCATTTTTCAGATCATTTTTGTTGTTCAGTGTGTTTTTTTTTTTATCTAATATAGTTTGCTTTGTTTTACCATCTTGGTCATATTGATTGACAAGTGGGATCATCGGACACATTTTTTTTTTCAAACTAGATACCCAAATAAGGACTTTGTTAAAGTTTGATTCCAATTGAACAAGTAGTTTCAGAGGAGTAGATTTTTGTAAACGTTAACGGACGATGGTCGACGATAACGGGCGACAACAGACTTCAAACGACAGGTAATGAAAATAGGTCATGTGTATATGTCATTGCAGGAATCTCGTCAGACGTTATCTAATGTCATATCTGAATTTTATTTTTTTTTTATTTTGATATCATTTGAAAAATTTGATGTAATTATATTTGTTAAGTTAATTTTACTCGGGGCTATAAGAGCTCAAGATATCATAGCCTTTCTATCTTGAAAACTGCATCATGTCCTCTAGTTGCTTTTTTATTGTTTTATTTACTCATTGACTTAATTCCCACAACTCATTTTGTCTATAGGTTTATTTTCTATAACACATCTGTTTCTTACTTAACTAACCCCTTATTTACAAGAAATTCTGAATTTACAGTTTTTAAACATGTTCTCACTATCTTATCTGTAGACTAAAGGGATGTTAAACTTTGGTCGGTACGCAATCCAAGAACATTATAAGGAGAACGATCGAAACCAGCACTGCAATTCCGACACTTCCAATGTATAGTGACGATTTTCTGGGATCCGAAACACTCTGATGTAATCTTTTGTAGGAGGAAAGTTTCTTTGTATCCACTTTGTATGTATACCCCTGACTTCCTGATGTGTTATTTAATTGGTTTGAGCAGATAAACACGTAAGTGCAATGCTGTGTACTGTTTGTTGAAATGGTGGATGACAGAGTTGATAGTACTATAGGAGCATGCGATCCGGACGAGGCTGAATACGAAGTCGATGACTCAACAGATGTTTCAGTGTAGGTTGATAAGTGGTCGACGGTTGTTCTAAATGGACCTGTTTCAGTAGTTGTGGAGCCTTCCGACGTTATTGGGTTTGTCGTAGTAATTTCTGGAGATGACGTAATGTCAATGATAGATGTTGTTCCTAAAAAAAACAAATAAAGTATAAAATTCATATACAAATCTATATTTAAAACAAATCCTAATGAATCAATAACACAAGTAAATTAAATTTGAAATGAAAAGCCTATTTTATATTCCAAACCGTTCTTTTAAAAACACTTGACCAAGCAATGATTAAAACTTAAAATATACAGACTAAAAATGTACATCATAGAACAAATTTAAATATGTTAAGTAAATTTAACATTTAATTATTCTCTCAACCATACAATGAATATTGCATATTGTTAAACATTTATTGTACACTAAGAGGTTTCTTAAGCAATCAACCGACCAGCAAACCTACTGTGGATTCATTTATTTTAGTAAATACCAATTTTGTGGATTAAGCAAAGAGTTGCAATTTCATGGAACTTTAATTTTGTGGTATTGCAAACATTTATATACAAACCTATAGACATAAACTCATCCAAGATACCAGGATGAATAGCAAATGTATGTTTCGTTGAACTAAAAATTATTTTGTCATATCTAACATTGCAAATGGACATAATTTTGATGTTGATGTGGTTGGTCTAGAAACAATAAACAAAGACATTGAACCAAAGTTATGTCTATATTAAACTACTGGGAATTCAATTATTGTCGTGGGTACCAGTTTTCATGGATTTCGTGGTTTTGCCAATACTTGCATACAAGCCTATAGACAATGCTTACATCGTTTAACATTTAAATTCATAGTTCATATATTCAGGAAATCCACCAAATTGGTGCTCCACGAATAAAATCAAGCCACAGTATTCGCTAATGATACGGTCATACAAGAGGAAGCAAGCAGTGCCGGTTCTTCAGACCTCCTTATATAAGTTGAGTAGTTGTTGTAACACATGAGGTGAACAGTAAATGTTGACAGAATAACTGAAGAGGAATTTTCTATATAAGTACACAATCCAACATATACTAAAATATTGATTTCTTAATTAAAAAAATGAATTATCCCTGATAAAATAAGGTACGCCTTTAGCATATACACTCTTTTAATCTCTGATAAAACGTGTGTCTCTGTGTTTCTGTATACCATTATATAAACAAAAAACTAAGGTTTTTGTCATAATATAATAAATATATATTTAAAGAGAGGCGAAGGATACAAACGGAAAGTTTTGAGCCCTTGTCTATCCAAATCACCTACAGAATTCTTTCCTACAGAAGCCATTGCTCAACGTGTCCATTATTTTATTAATGACAGGATTTGTGCAAGAGAGGCAAAAGGTATCAAAAGGACATTCAAACTCGTAAGTCGAAAACAAACTGACAACGCCATGGCTAAAAAGAAAAAGAAAAAAGACAAACAAACAACAGTACACAAAACAACATAGAAAACCAAAGACTGAGTAGCACGAACCCCATCAAACACTGGGGTGATCTCAGGTGTTCCGGAAGGGTAAGCAGATCGTTGCTCCACATGTGGCACCGTCGTGTTTCTCATGAATGTACAAACCCGGTGATATGTCTAATTCGGTATGTCACATTCGGGGAAGGGACGAGATTGTAGTTACGACAATTGGAACATATCCGTCGTCATCTGTTGAATAGATATTCCATAACGGTCAACCAATTCGTCATAGCGTCCGAAAAATTTACGAAGGATGATTTCAACTTCACCATTTGGAACTCTTGGTTGATAGCTTCCTTGTGAGCACCAAGCCTCTATCAAGGAAATCATGATAGGAAACACAAGCCCTGGAATATTATATCAACTGGGAGATATATACTCCGTATGCTGGCGCTGCTGAAATGTTGCTACATAGAAATAGAAAGTTCACATTTGGGAAGCTGAAATCTTCTCTTTTGTCGTAAAGTTTTGTTTTCAACCGACCCTCATTGTCAATTTCTAGATGTAAGTCAAGATATGAGGCAGATTTAACTGTATCTGTCGTATCCTTTATCTCAAGTTCGATGGGATAGATGCGTTCAACATAGTCAACAAATTCTAAATTATTTAGGAAGAGAACAAAATCTATATAGCGGAAAGTGAAATTAAAGGGTACTTCTTTTCTTTCTTCATAAGAGGTTCCTGTATGAAGTTAGCCTCATATGAATAAAGGAACAAGTCGTCAAGAAGAGGAGCACAGTTGGATCCCATAGGAATGCTGATTGTTTGTTGATAAACACGTCCTCCAAGCGTATATATGTTGTCAATCAAGAAATCAAAAATCTTGATAATGTCAGTTTCAGAGAATTTTTAAATGTCAACTTCTGCCTACATGAAGTCGGATCAACATCAGGCTTGTTTATCAATTGTTTTAAATTACTGTTGTTATATTGTTCCTCGTCCTAGATTTTCATATTAGGTTGGAAAATAAGAATGATAGGTAAGTAGAATTACCCATGCACAGTCTATATCCTCGTCCTAGATTTTCATATTAGGTTGGCAAATAAGAATGATAGGTAAGTAGAATTACCCATGCACAGTCTATACGACATATTTGGTCGGGCATGATATAAAACATATTATTGTAACTAATTAACACTTTAAAATGCATATTAGACATTCATGCAAAGGAGACACTGTAATACATTTTACATGGTTAATAGCACAGATATCCATATAAAAATAAGATGTGATATAATTGCCAATCAGACAACTCTACTAGAGACTAAATGACCTAGAAGTTATTAACTATAAGTCACCGTACGGCATTCCACAATGAGCAAAACCAATACCGCGCAGTCTGATACAAAAGACCCCGAAATGACAAAATTAAAACAATTCAAGCGAGAAAAATAACGGCCTGATTTATGTAAAAAAAAAAAACAATGAACGAAATACAAATATGATATACAGCAAAAACGACAACCACTGAATTATAGGCTCCTGACTTGGGACAAGTACATACAGTAAGTCTATAACCAGGTCTTTAGGGTTCCAAAACTTGTCATCGCAGGGTACATTAGGCCTATATAACTCATTGAACAGATATTTTTGCTCGCTTTGTTTTTTGTTTGTTTCATAAACCCCAAATATACTAGTATAAGTTTGCCGATATTTTCATAGCGACACATTTAGTTTTTTTTCTTATTAGTCAAACGTTTAAGCTGATATTTTCAAATATTATTTTGTGACACCTCTGCAACATTAGGCGAAAGGACATGGGCATGAAGGAAAACTCCATAACCCACACACACCCACACACACACACACACACATTTTGACAAATACTTTCTTCAAAATATTAGTGCATGTTCCGAGCATCAATTATTAGAAACTGGTAAGCTAACTATCAAATAACATAAAAATGACAATAATTATTCTTGATGCTTTATGCATGTAGAAATGAGTATTTTTATTCTTGTGAAATAATTTTATTATTCAATTAAGATATTGGAAAAATTGCTTCTGTAAGATTTTATTTCATTTTAACTGCAATTACATTACTCTTGATTATAATCTACGCCGGGATTTTAAATAGAAAAGACCTGCCTAACTTTAAAATAATTTTTTCACCTATAGAAACAACAGATTTTGGAATAACTTTAAGTTTATTATTTATTTCAAATTGTTTCTTATTTTGTAGCAAGAAATAGATAGGTGGTTAAAAATACTGACTGCATTTTACACAAATGTTTTACCTGTATCTATGCGTTAATTGCTATAGCACATATTTTATTTTATGTGTAGGCATAGGTTGAATATAATTTTTCGAATACTAGTACTACTTGTTTAACAACCTTGACTGCCCATGAGAGTTTCACACTGTCGTTCTAATCAAATGTGAAAGACACCGTGTTATATACCTTGGTTTACTTGAAATAATGCAATCTTATGTATGTTAGTATAATCGGTGTTTGGAATGCCTACATTTAAAAAAATATATATATTCAAGAGTTAAAGCTAGTATGTCCAAATCCCATGGCATTAAGTCACTCAAATATGTGGTTCTTTGTCTAGCCTCATATCTGTGTCCTTACCTCAGATTTGTGTCCCCTGACGTCATGAGACTGTGTGGCCATTTATTTGATCAAATCCGTGTCCTATTTATAAAGTTGACTTTCATTAATGTGACATGACTTTGAAAATACTCATATAGAATGCGGCGGGTTAAATAGCTCAACCTCCTCTAGCCTGGGACCATTGTGAAACAACACAACATACGAGTAAACTGTAAAAGTCAATTGAAAGGACTTGTCTCACCAGATCGGCAAGAAGGACAAAAAATCTAAGAAAGAAACCTAGACAAAAGGAGAAAAGACACAACGTAACGATCTTTGAATACTGAAATATATCTTACTGTTTACCTCCAAGGCTGTGTTACTTATTTGAAGAATACCCGAAAAGTTTGTATGACTAATGTGTCTATATTTAGAGAAAACACGTATTTAATAATCGTGTACCAAGTCGAGAATATGAAAGTTGGTTATCATTTGTTCCGTTGGTTTATAACGTATGATTTTGTCATTTCTTAATGTCCTTTTTGTTTTACCTGAGAGTTCAGTATTTTCGTTATACTTTTTCTATTCCAATTCTTTTCACTACTATTTCTTTGATTTAAAGAAAATATTAAAAAAAAAAATGAAAATAAGGCTACTAGCTGACTGAAAATGAAAAGTATCAGTTAGTTACAATTTATTTTATTGCGATAAATTGTAAGCGCAGACGTACAAAATGGCCGAAATGATCAACTGACACATTTTAGGAATTATTGACCCTGAATGATAACTTTTACCCTTTTTCAGAAAAAAGATAGAGAGAGCAACAATATATAATAAAATGTTCAACATAATAAGATCTACAAATAAGTAAACATAGTTGAAATGCAGTATTTAACAAACTATAATTATTATAGATAGACAGAAACAATAAAACTGTTCTGAAAATAAGTCATCATGGCAGAAGTTGTCACCGACCCTTTTAGAAGTTAATTCCCTGAATGATGATTTTATTCATTTTTTCATTTTGTCAAAAACTATAGGAGTTAAAGAAACTTTAAAAAGCAAAAAGATCAGCAAATTAAGATCTACAGGTAGGTCAACATGGCCAAATTGTCACACACGTTATAGGATTTATTGTCTTTAAATGATTTGTTTTATCTCAAAACTTAAATAGAAAGGCAAAACTGTGAAAATTAAAACGATCATCAATACAAGGCTTACAAAATGCCACTTAATTAAATACAAATAAGCATATAAAGAAAAAAATAAATATCAAAAGGCGTATTTTGTACCAGATGAGCAATTCAGGTTCTCAAGAGCCTCTTGTTTTAAATATTTATTTCTCATTTTTATTTATTAACAGCTGATGTCGTGCTTACCAGGATTGGCATCTCGTTGACATATAGTCATATAGCGTGTTGAACAGCCTGTATCCCATACTTCGCCATCAGCTTTTATTCTTGCACAGTCCTCAAAATTATCTGCATCATACACTAAACACAAACACATTTCTTATTCTGTATGCACAACATGTCTTATTCATAGTTAGCCATCACTTATTTAATCTTTTACTCAATTTTGCATAAAAAGAGAAAAAAAACTTCCAGTGAAATAGTTAAAGGTCGATCTTCTTTTAAAATCGACACGATGTGTTTCTATAACAAAAACATTGTGATTTATCATTTTATTTTCTATTTAAAAGATTGTATTTTTTCTCAAATAAATCGTCAAGTACCTAAACTGTGTCGTCATACCAAGATCCTACAAACAAATATAAGAATGGTCTTTTGGCATATTCTTTATCTGATATCGGCATTTGTAGTATATGTGATTTAAAACGATACAAGAGAAGCAACTTTAATTTTCAATAGACGTAAAACAATTAGAAATTTTATGTTTAGAAACACCACGAACTGCAGAGTTCGTCCAACTTCTGTTTTGAGCAAATTACCGAGACAACAATATAATTAACGATTAATTGAACAAGGTAAGTAGTAGGGTGCCTGGACAACGAATTTGGTCAATTTGGGTTAACACACGGCTGTATTTTATATCATTGGAAAGAGGAGAACAAGCCTCATCGAAATATCGATGTCGTCGTTGTCTACAGTGGTCACGATTTTCTTAAATTCAGGCAAAGGTCAAAGCTAAAATTTCAGCGAAAACGCCGAGTCACATCTAACCAGCTTGCCGCCCTAAATACATGCATTTAGAGTGAAATAAATTCGAATAATTTAGAGGATGATAGCTGTAGGTGCTATATTTAGGACACATTTGATATTTCTGTTGCAAATATGATTCAAAATTGACATTTGTACTTATAGAGTGCACATTTACAATTTTATTCAGTTGTTATTTAACAGATGTGACCTTAAAACATTAAAATTTCCAAATTTGGAATGTAATTTTACATAAGATTCGATTCAAGTAATTCTCTAGAGATGTTTGTTTAGATATTAACATTTATAAGTTGATCTCCCAAAATGTTATTTTCCGTCTTTTGATAGAAGGTGTCTGTAAAGATTTTCTTGGTAAATATCCAATTTTCTTTTGGGAGTATGAAAGTACATACAATTGTACTTTGTTCCGAAACTGGTGTAATATTAACGGAGAATGAATTGAATTAGCAGGTCTGAGTATATCTTTGCTCTATAGAAATGGATAATACTGAACACGGTGAAAAGGAGAGGGTGCCTGTCACAGTTATGAAAACAACATGACAATTAGAAACAGGTTAATCACTCCATCTTACACCCTTATATGAAATATTGGGCAAATAACGGCTATACAATTGACATGAAGTTAAAGATTATCTTTAAAAGAGGGTTATGAACAGCATCGATGTATTCTACAAACTCTTGTTAACAACATAGAAAAATTGTCGAAGCTAGAAGAAACTATTACGTTTCATTGTCTACTGTTAGCTTGAAAGTTCACCGACTAGGTCTAGGTCCGACAGCTAATTTCAGTTCTTCTTTTAAACTCGCATTCGACGCAAGTCTTAGAATGCGAGGCATAGAGAATACCATCTTATGGTGGTGGCAGCGGCGGCAACGGCGTAAACTATTTGTATAGATTTATATTTCAGATGGTAGAAGAATTGGATGATTCATACTTTGTTTATAGATACCTTGTGTTATGAAATTTCCGTCTGTCATATGATCATTGTCCTTGACCTTTTATGGTTCAGTGACTGCTAGAAATAATGTATAGTTTTGTTTCGTCATGTGAATGTCACACTTATTAACTATATTTAGTTGCTATTATATGTTATCCTTGCAAGGTCTGCATGTCTGTCAGGCATGGTTCACCTGACCTCGACCTCATTTCTTGGATCAGTGAACAAGGTCAAGTTTCCGTGGTCAAGTCCGTAACTTAGATACTATAAATAGTGGGTCAAATATATTATGGAATGATAGCAACTTGGTGTACATGTCTTTGTTGCAGAGTTCATATGACCTTTATGTTACCTCATTTAAATGGATCATTGATAATGCTAATTTTATGTTGTACTTGTTTTAAAACCCTTTTCTTTAAGACTTTCGACATAATTCAGTAATGATTAGTAAAGGATGCTGTACCTGTAGAATTTTATTAAAAACCTGACATCACATCCTAGTTTTTACGGTTATGATATTTTCTAAGACTATTGATGACGTCCTTTCACTAGCTCTCAGTAAGGGGACGACCATTTGCTTTTCTGGGGAGGCGGATTTTGAAAATGAATACCTTAGCCCTTGGCTTTCGATGAAAAGGAAATTTCGGTTAAATTTTAATCTTACTAAAATGCTGAAATATTTATATTAAAATACTTAAATACTTTCCGCTTTCGTTACATGATATATTCAATATATAAACTATATTCGAAGTACTATTTTAACAACCAACAAAGAGCACAGTAATTTTAGCTTTCATGTTCAAGATTCCTGTACAATACGGTATCTGAGGTACCCTGTAAAACACGAAATTTACAAAATCGTGACCACGGGAACTTGCGACGACAATCATGATTCTAAAATATAATGATTTTCCTATAATTTTCACACAAATTTAGTCGTATGTTTACTTAAACTTGTTAACAAGAGTACTTTTGGACATTGGGAACCCTATTAAAGTTTTAGTTGACAATTGTGGATATTAGACATGAAAATGACAATATAAATATTGCGTAAGCGTGTACTTGATTGTGACTTCTTTTAAATTGCAATGTTTAAGAAATATATTGCGAAAATCACTCTAACTGTATATCACGATTGACTAATATATCATAAATTGTTGAATTGTTAACATTTCGAAGGAATGAAATATTACCCACCAATCCCTTGGTCTGATGCAACAGAACCGTCCGCCCAAGTCCAAATACCATTCGAATTAAGTTCTTTTAATCCAATCCATACCTGAGCTGCTATACCACCGCTTAAATAAATAATAATTAACTGACAAATAATTCTAATAAGAGATGTGTATGTTGTTGGGTAAATTTGAATTTAGTAAACTATTACTAGAAAGCTGGCAAATGGCAACACAATGAAATACAATGCTTGGTATCTTATATACTAGAACGGAAAGCAATCACACATCAATCAAAATGTCTGTCCTCATTACTATCAGATGATACCTAATTTGTTTGAAGAGAAATGTATGATTTTTCCTGTGATTTTTTTAAAGAGTGTTGAACATTTTTTTTTTTTTGTACAATAGATTAAAACTCTAAATACTATCTTTGTTTACATTGTTTCCGGACAAACGAATATAAAAGACGAATAGATGTTGGAATGATTACAATGCAATTTGTAACATTGTTAGTTTAAATAAGAGAACAAGACGATTAATAAAAAACGACAATACAATGTAAGAAAAAATTCATCAAAATATAATTTACAAATGTCTGAAATATAAAATCGTCAATTAGACGGCTTAGTTGTCAATAACGTTTTAGAAACAAAATTATATCCGACTTCAAGATGAACGCGAATAATTAAGTTTAAGGTAGCTCAGGCGTCTTCCGCCATCTTGGATTGTAAAATAGCAGAAAACAATTGGTCAATTTCTTTAATGACATGTGCAAATTTTAAGAGAAGAATGTAAGTCTTTTGTTAGACTTTTCATCTTAATGAAGAAAATTATGTGTTTAATTATATCTTTGCAACTGTTTAAAAAAATCTTACAATTTTTGTTTGATTCAATTTTTCATCTTTTCCATATAAGGGAGATAACTCAGATAATGTAACTTTTGTACTGGAATATACGGAAGCCCATTGAGGACCTCCCAAAATATATTTTGAATTCGAAATCACGAATTTAAATCGTTATCACGAATTGTATAATTCGTTATAACAGATTAAATTTGTGATAACGAATTGGTGGAAATCGTTATAACAGATTTTGTAATTCGTTATCACATTTTTTTGTAATTTGTGATAACGAATTAAAATCGTTATAACGAATTGTATAATTGGTTATAACGGATTATATTCGTGATAACGAATTTGTGGAATTAGTTATCACAGTTTTTTTGCAATTTGTGATTTCGGATTTAAATTCATTATCACAGATTTTTAGCTCACCTGACCCACAGGGTTAAGTGAGCTTTTCTCCTCACTTTGCGCCCGTCGCTGTTCATTAACTTTTACGAAAATCTTCTTCACTGAAACCTTTTGGCCAAAGTGAAACAAACTTGACCATAAGCAATTTAATTTTAACGAATTTTATTTGAAAAATTAGCAAAGAGATTGGACACTTAATTAGGGATATTGTTTGTTTTTGTTTTTGTAAATGGGCGCTAAATGGGCACAACTCAAGAACGGTAAAAGTGACGCCACCCAATTTCAAACTTGATCTGTGTTTTGTGTTAATAAACATTGTGTAGTAGTTCAATAACATTTGGTTGAGGCAAACTAAATGTAGAGAACGGAAACGACAGATTTAGCACTAAGTCTTTGTCCATTTGTAAAGGGGCATAACTCAACAACGGTAAAAGTGACGCCATTCAATTTCAAATTTGATCTGTGCTTTGTGGTAATAAGCATAGTGTATAAGTTAAATTTATAACATTTGGTTGAGGCAAACTAAAGTTAGAGAACGGAAATCAGTTTTGGGAACGTACGCGACGGACGGACTGGACTGACGGACAAGGGCTAGACCTAATGCCCCATCGCCTAGCAGCGGGGCATAAAAATGTGTTTAATACTCATAATTCGTAACCTACATTTTTATTCATTATTTTTATTTAAAGTCTTTTAAGACCGGCGATTTATTTCGTGTGTATCGCCCATGAATATATTTTACACAGAGGCAACAGAAGCAGTTTTGGCAACATGGTTTATCGAAGTGTAAAACCTAAGAAAGAAAATTTAACGGACCAATCACATTCTAGTATTTGTTGATATGCTAATAATTTAAGAATTTTTTGATAATGACGAAAACATAATAGGAGTGCATGTAATTAAAAAAAAAACAACAGATATAAAGAAGAAGAACATAGAATATAATGTGCAAAAGTATATAAGGTTAGCCTGGAGTGAAGTGAAGTGAGAGAAATAAATTAGGGTATCTACTATACAGAATGTGTGCGATGATCCCGCCTGCGGAACAACATGGCCAGCATGGCCAAAAATAGAACATAAGGGTAAAAAAGGGTCATTTGCCGCTTTCAATCATATGGAATTATTAGTAGATCTTTGCTTTCTCAGTGATCATTTTCGCTATAATAATTGATTGAAAGATTCTCTCTATCTATTATTATTTCAAAATAATAGACAAAACACAAAATAAAATAAAACTTGAACGTCAATAAAGGAAAATTATTCCTATAAATAGTCATCTTACAATTTTGATGTAAATAGACAGAACTTAAATCTTGTGATTCTAAACAATTCTCTATCTATAGCGGTTTTCAAGATAAAAGCAAAAAAAAACTTGCATTTTACCCTTGTTTTCTATTTTACGCCACGTCGGCCATGTTGTTACGCAGGCGGGTTCATTGCACACATTCTTCAAACATGATTTATTTCTCTCGCTTTGCTTCACTCCAGGCTAGCCTTATCTACTTGTGCACTTATATTCTATTTTCTTCCTCTTTATATCTTGTGTTTGTTTTAAATTACATGCACTCCTATTATGTTTTCGTCATTATTAAATTAACTATCTATTATTAGCATATCAACAAATACTTGAATGTGATTGGTCTGTTAGATTTTCTTTCCTAGGTTTACACTTCAATAAACCATGTTTTCCAGAGAGTTTTGGTGTGTAAACTGGGTCGCTGGCTAATAAACTTACATATCAGATTGTGTGTCAACCCACCCGTTTACATGACAAAAACGTCTAGGTATAGTATTTTGTGTTTATATTTGTACACTGAGAAGACGTCACTAATAATGTTTTAGTTTGTGTCCAATCCCTTTTGTTCATTTTGCAATAAAATGCGTTAAAACTAAATTGATTGTAGTCAAGTTTGTTTCACTTTGGCCAAAAGGTTTCAGTGAAGATTTTTGTACAACGATGGGCGCAAAGTGAAGAGAAAAGCTCACTTAACCCTGTTGGTAAGTGAGCTAAAATGTGATAATGAATTTTAATCCGAAAGCAAAATTACAATAAAAACTGTGATAACCAATTCCACAAATTCGTTATCACGAATATAATCCGTTATAACCAATTATGCAATTCGTTATAACGATTTTAATTCGTTATCACAAATTACAAAAATTGTGATAACGAATTTAATTCGTAATTACGAATTACAAAATTTGTTATAACGATTTCACTAATTCGTTATCACAAATTTAATCGGTTATAACAAATTATACAATTCGTGATAACGATTTAAATTCGTGATTTCGAATTCAAATTATATTTTAGGAAGGTCCTAAATGGGCTTCCGTAGGAATATGTTTTGAATTTAACTATTTTGTTTTGTAGCAAGAAAACAAGTCCCGTGAACCTTATTTGTCTTTTACATTCTTAAAGCCCATTATAAGAGCTATCTTTTCATATTTCGAATTGAAGAATTCATTACACCAGATTAATTTCGTGGTAACGAATTTCCGGAATTAGTTATAACAGTTTTGTAATTCAATTTACGAATTAAATTCGTTATACAATGTTTTGTAATTCGTGAAAACGGATTAAAATCGTAATGACGAATTTTATAAATCGTTATAAAACGAAGTATAAAAATCGGTGATAATGAATTTAATCCGTTATTTCGAATTACAAAACTGTTATAACTAATTCCATAAATTCGTGATAACGAATTTAATCTGTGATAACGAATTCTACTATTCGTGATAACGATTTTAATTCGTGATATCGAATTCAATTATATTTTGGGGCTTCTATACGAATTGATGGTCGAATACATGAAAATACATTGAATATATTGAAAGTATAAATAACAACAATATCAATACAAAACGATAACACAATGTACGGAAGCCCATTTAAGACCTCCCAAAGATATATATTTGAATTCAAAATCACGAATTTAAATGGTTATCACAAATTAAAGAATTCGTTATAACAGATTAAATTCGTTATAACAAATTTCTGGAATTAGTTGTAATAGTTTTGTAATTTGTAATTACGAATTAAATTCGTTATCACATTTTTTTGGAATTCGCGATAACGGATTAAAATCGAAATAACGAATTTATAAATCGTGACAACGAATTGTATAAATCGTGATAACGAATTGTATAAATCGTTATAATGGATTAAATTCGTTATGACGAATTCTTAGAAATAGTTATCACATTTCTTTTAAATTCGTTTTGACGGATTAAAATCGTAATAATGAATTTTATAAATCGTTATTATATAATCCGTTATTACGAATTACAAAACTGTTATATCTAATTCTATAAATTCGTGATAACGAATTTAAACCGTGATGATGAATTCTACAATTCGTGATAACAATTTTAATTCGTGATAACAATTTTAATTCGTGATATCGAATTCAAATTATATTTTAGGAAGGTCCTAAATGGGCTTCCGTAGTACGGTACACAATGTCACAGACCAACTTCAACTAAACATCATTTACAAGTGTCGGAAATATAAAATGGTCAATTAGGCGGTGAAGTTGTCAATGAAGTCAGAAAAACAAAATAATATCTGACTCCAAGATAAACGAGGACTGATAAGGTTCTTGACCTTTGACAGCACATTAAGACATGGCTTGATTAAACAAGCACACAAGTGGAAATAATCAAAATGTCAAACAATTTAAACGAGAAAATTAACAGCCTAATTCATAACAATACTTTTACGAAAACACGAATTACAGAAATGAACCAACGACAATAACTTACTGACAGGCTCCTGACTTGGGACATAAAAACAAAAATGCGGCGGGGTTGACGATGTTTGTAAGCGCGCAATCCTCACTTAACCTGGGACAGTGGTGTTACAGCACAAAATAAGAACAAAATGTAAACATCAGTTGCAAATGGCTTAATTGAATAGATCGGTAGGAAGCACATAAACACAACTAACATAAAACAATAGACATAAAGCACCCATATAAGATAACTAGCAGTTACTGAAAGCTAGTGGAAAGGTAATTACAACTAATAGATAAATCACGTTCTGCCAGACTAAAGTACCAGTCAGTAAACTTTTCCCTCATAAAGATCTGATCCTTATGGCCACGTTTTACAGGAGACCTTAAGGTATACAATACCAATAAGTAATTAAGTTCATAAAGAAAATACGAAATGCCGTATACCTTCTAATATGAACTGGGAGGATTGTCGTAAAGTCATGTGCGACTCTATATCTGTTACTGAATATTTTGTTGCAGACGAGACAGAGAGAGAGAGAGGAGAGAAGGGGTGGGGACTGATAAAACATTTTGATCCAATCTTCAGAAAATGCATACACATCTTATTGATTATCGTATTTAACATTTCGAAAGTGAATTCATAAAAATTCAGTTCTACGTTAAACGATTTCTACGCTTCGACAACTCAATGTAAAAGATGATGCTGAAATCACAAGCGTTTTACGATGTATTGGCTACCTAAATTACGCAAAATGCTTTTTATCTGCATTCAGCAAATGTTTAATTACATGTTTCAGTCTTCACACTAGTGCCTTACAATTGTTTTAGGTTATAAAATACTGTGTGTTCATGGAGTGTGCAAACTCTTTGGAATTCTTGGATAACTATGATATAAAGGTCAGTTTTATCACGAAGTGTCTTAAAACTCAAACAAAGCACCACTTGATAAGATATTTTTTTTTATCAATATAAGCAGATATTTAGATGATAAATTCTTTGTAAACAATTCAGATTTTCCACATACTGGTATACAAATGAAATATATACATATTGTAGCGGGTCAATGGAGAAAGGGCAGAAACACAAATACACCGAAACCTCTAGATATATAAACCCAATCGAAAACCTAAACCACTTAACTCTCTATCTTTATCTAAAACGAAAGACAACAGACCTCTTTTTCGGAAGTGATTCCTATGTGTCATAGGATCAAGTCTAAACTCCTATCCAATTATTTTTAGTGAACTTTATAAGAGTATTCTTGAGACCGATATCACCAATTATACCAAACAATTTAAAAGTTGCAAATATTCATTTTCAGACATATATATATTATATATTTTATAACAACAACATAACAGTAGCAAATACTTGAGATCACAATTTAGTCAAGCTCAAGACCAATAAAACAACTTGCAAATTTATCAATACAAGTACACCTTTAGTGAATTTCTAGACAGTTGCCTTGGGTTTCTTTAAAAGGTTGATTCAAATACTATATAAATACTCATAAAGAGTAAAACAATAACTACTATGATATTCTCTCGTTTGTTGAGAATACGAGCAGATATGGGACAAAAATATTAGATACTCGTGTATCAAAAGTACATCCGACTTCACATGACAAAATATTGGGTATTCATGTATAAAAAGTACATCGGACCTCACACTAATTCTAGTGAGACTTAATTTAATAAAATATATGATATGTTCTATGAAATGAAGGGAAATTTTGTTTAGACAGTGTAATAGCTTCCACTGGCTAAAAACAAGTGTCTAAAATTTTACAAACTTTATTATTACAAGGTTTCCTAAACTAGTAGTTCAATGATTCAGTGAAAGTTTTAATACTATGAGTTTTGGTAGAGACTTTGTATTAGTTTCCTCTCACTAAATACGATGTCTCTTTATTTGCCAAACTGACCTTTACGATAAAATGTGAAATTCAGTAAAGTTGATAAATATCAAGTAAAATTCTATTATAATATAATTCTTTGTTGAGACTGTGTTTTAGTTTCCTTTAACTAAAACGATTGTCTCAAATTGTGACCAAAAGAAATTGAAAAAGTTGGCAAGAATTAATTATCTGTTCATTATTGTTTACTAACAAATGTTCCTTTTCTAAACTTATCAAATGTTTAGTATTTTACTAACAAGTATTATATCTTTTACTAACAATTACTTTTATATGTTTTCTAATACCATTGATTGACTTATAAAGTTGTAGTCTTTTAACAAGAATGTATGGAAATTTTACTAGTTTCCTTCACAAGTAATGTGCATTTTCCTGTGTCTCAGTGTCTGAAAACCCTACTAAAAACACTAAACTTTTGCAAAAGTCTTTGCTTTCAATTTACTGGATTCCTTTACCAGTAACATAAATAAAATATGTTTCTAGATTTTGTTTGATTATGTAAATAGAATATTGGCGTTAAATTGGGTTGAAATTGTTCAAATACACGAAACTGCATAATCCATAATGTATGGTTTATTTTGTCTGTTATCAGTTATATGATGCTGAATAAAATCATAAAAATAATCCTGAACAAGAATGCACTGATTCCATCTTTTATATCTTATTGTAGAGTGAGATTTAGGAATAAATGGCATACAAAATATAACTTTTAGAATATGAAAAATAGTTAAAGTTAAGTACAATTAACAAATTGGTACCTGTCACAATATGATAACTACATCAAACATTAATAGGGACCAATGTTTCTATTTAGACCTTGATATTATAATTTAATATTTAAACTATTTTTGTTTTAGATTTCCACCATGATCCCAAGTTTGAATTTCGATCAGTAGATATACAAAACGTACATAAGGTAGCATACTATAACCAAAACCTGAAAGTCTTTAACTCCATAATAACGGATAATAGGTACATGTACCAAAACACAAAATAAATAAAGAAATAACTTTACCGTATTATAGAATACTCAAGTTACATTATATTTTCACTTTTAACAATACTTGAATGAATAGTAACTTACATTTTCTGAAGGAGTTTGGCATAGTCCATTTCTACTTCTGTCTTTGGCATCATAACGTATCCACCCAAATCATGACACGTTGTAGTTGCTTCTAAATAGTTAAATTTGCCTTCAATTGTATAACATTTTGTTCCAAATAATGACCAGTCTGGACCCGAACAAGTGAATTTTCCTGATTAATGGAAGAATATTATTAGATTATATTGTGTTATGGTTGTAAGTAAATGATCACTCATCATGTAGAGTCTACAAAAGATGTTGACAAAATGCAAAACATATTTTTTACGAGCACTTTCCCAATTTGCTACTTGACATTTGATTTGTTCTTATTTTATTGGTACATGTATTTAGTCAAGGTTATGACACAAATTCTTCTGGTCATATGCAAATAAGGAGATGTAGAATGACTTTCAATGAGACAACTACACACCCGAGTTTAAATGACGTGGATAAAAGCAATTATAGGTAACCGTACGGCCGTCAACAATCAGAAAAATATAGTATGGTCAGCTATAAAAGACCCTAACATGAAAATGTGTAATGGTATTGTTCAATAATTCCATAGTTTACTAGTAGTTCATGTTCGTCATCGTTCATTTCTGTAATTCATACAAATAATACATATGAAATGAAATTAGTAAGGAAAATGAAGAAGCGAGATACAATTCCAATAATTGGAAATTAATATCGTTATTGAAAATACACAGTCATATTAAACTCATCACCCTATGAAATTATAGGTTGCACTACTGTAAATATAGACTATACAATTTCCGATAGGAACTCCTTTACGACTTAAACTGTGCCACTTTTACTATGAAGTTTCGTAAAAATATATCCTAGAACGGAAAGTTCATATGCACTACTATTTTTTCAAAGGTCAAAATATAGGGCTGTGCGGCATATTTTCAACATTTATAGGCCTCGAACTACTAATCTAGTTTAACCCTATAGTAAAATTCTGTACTATCCCTCCCTTCACATTGGGTCTTCCTCAGAATTCAATTTGGCCGCTATCCATGTGTATTTGTACTGGTAACATTCCCAAGTTATGTCTCTATGAGATGAAACATAGATAGAGGTCATACATATGAATGAAAAGAGGCGTGGTTTGTAAAACTGCTGTTTTCACAAAGTGCAACCTATATACGGTATATAATGGTACTAATTTTTAATTCGCAATGAATTTTGCTGTTAATTTAATAAGCAGAAAAATTTCTTTTCAATTTTAAAACACACTTTACGTAACCATGAACACCGATTTCTCTAAGTTAAAGGAAAACTACCAAAGATAATAATATGCAAATATGAAGATGTGGTATGATTGCCAATGATGCAACTATCCACCAGACACAAAATAACATGGATACAGCAACTATAGGTCATCATTTTGCCTTGAACAATGAGCAAAACCAATACCATATAGTAATCATAAAAGTCTTAACCTACCATAATGTGAAACCAAATAATCGATGAAACCACGCCAAGACGGTTACGTTTACACCATTATCACATCATTTGGCGTATCTTAAAAACTAGAAAAAAGTATTGAGTATGTCCGGGAGATGCTAACATATTTAGAGAATTTTTGTTTTCGGAAGATCGAGGCCTTCAACGAATATTGTTTATCAACAAATGATAATTAAAGGAAGGAATATGATTAAGGTGAATAACGGGATTGTAAAGAAGAGAGCAACTTACAATATATCCTACACTTAGTGACAGTTTATCGGTAAAATTCCTAACAACGAGAGTAAGAAGAACAACTTTACCGTTCTTGCATCTGGCATTACAATTTAGATTTCCTAATATGCAGAACTTGTAGTTTCGTTATTTCTAGATGTTGTCCGTTGATATTCAGAGTCGAGCGTCTCCACTATGCCTTTACGCGACGGAAGAAAGGTGGTTTGGAAAATTGGATTGTGATTTTTCTTCATAAGAAATTCGTAGTTTATGAGAGGTCTTGAAAATAAACATAAATAAGGGATAAAGTTTCAAATGACAACATTTTGATGAGGATAATTTAAAAGTTTATTTGGTGTTCCAAGCAATGCAAGTTTGTTTTCCTTCCCAACGGTCCTTTAAAATTAATACAACCTAGAATAATAAAGGAGTTATAAGATCTCTAGTTCTTTCTTTCATATCGACATTTCAGATGATGTAAAGATTACAATGACCGTTTCAGACTAAAATGCACTTACAAGCTAGTTAGATTCAAACAAACTATCAACATTCACGTGAAACTATTTATCAATTTCTATCTTAATCATGATAAGTAACTCGCGAAAAACGAGTAAAACAGACATTCTTGCCCAAAACCAAAACTTTATTTGAAATCAATTAAAAACATGAAAATGCAATTGAGTAAAATATGTTTTCCAATTGATCTGAAGATTAATGAAATATACTATGAGATCACAGTTTCAGCTTTTACATATTGGATTTTCTGGACCAAAATAACTCAAAGATTGTAAAACGCGAATATGTAAAATCAGGCCGATGGTTCTTTCGGTTGAATTGTGTCACATTCTGTTAGGCATGGTAGTTTTAATTTACTTTACAGTATAGGTTTTCTCATTGCGAGAAGGTCGTGCAGAGACCCGTTATTGTTAACATCCCCGTCACTTGGTCTCTGGTGTATAATTGTCTGATTTACAATCATACCAAATTTCCTAATTATATAATACAATAAAGCTGTCTGATAAGTGATACTAACAGAAACTAACAAAATATGAGGAGTCTATCATAATTTATTTAGGACATTAATAATGATTACGAGTTGTACATGAACATCTTTCATACTGTGTTGATGTTTTTAAAACTAGTTAAATATCAAATTATCAAAGATAAAAAAAAAAAAAAACTTTTATACGCCCGTCAAAATTTTGACGGGACGTATTATGGTATACAAATGTCGTCTGTCCGTCTGTCCGTCTATCCGTCTGTCCGTCTGTCTGTCTGTCCGTCTGTCTGTCCGGCGTAAACATGTCGCACCGTAACTTGAGAACGACTTATCCAAATTTCATGAAACTTAACATAGTTGTTTCTTATGATGGTCAAACGATCTGTATACTTTTTGGTGAAAATAAGATTAAAACTTTTTGAGTTACGGGACTTAGTAACTAAAACAGGTGTGTGTTTTTTTCACATGTCGCGCCGTATCTCAAAAACAATTTATGATTATTACTTAAAACTTTACACACTTCTTAGTTATATTAATCTTAAGATCTGTATACTTTTTGGTGATGATTCAAAATTTTATTTTAGAGATATTGAGTATTTTGTTAAAAAAGGGGAGGGGTTTTTCACATGTCGCGCCGTATCTCAAAAACAGTTTATGATTATTGCTTAAAACTTTACACACTTCTTACTTATATTAATCTTAAGATCTGTATACTTTTTGGTGATGATTCAAAATTTTATTTTGAGTTATTGAGTATTTTGTCAAAAAGGGAGGGATTTTCACATGTCGCGCCGTATCTCAAAAACGATTTATGATTATTGCTTAAAATTTTACACACTTCTTAGTTATATTAATCTAAAGATCTGTATACTTTTGGTTTTGATTCAAAATTTTATTTTGAGATATTGATTTTTTTTTAAAGGGGTTTTCACATGTCGCGCCGTATCTCAAAAACGATTTATGATTACAGCTTAAAATTTTACACACTTCTTAGTTATATTAATCTACAGATCTGTATACTTTTGGTTTTGATTCAAAATTTTATTTTAGAGATATTGAGTTTTTGTAAAAGGGGTTTTCGCATGTCAGGTCGTATGTCAGAAACTATTTATGATTATTGCATAAAATTCACACACAAGACGACGGGCGTATCATGCGCTCATGGCGCAGCTGTTTATTTCATATGGAATGATCTGGATAATGTTTTTGTATTATATAAGAGGTAAGATTTTCTTTTTTTTTTGTATTGCAAAAGTGTTAACATATACATGTATGTTCAGCATAATTCACGAGCAAAATATTTTGATAGTGCAAATACAATTATACCTTACCTGACACAAGTATTGGTCCAAAAGGCTCATTAGAAACAATGCCTGCAACATTCTAAAACAATGCGCTGATTTTCCGAGACTGAAAAATCGTATCCTAATTTAGGTATATATAATACAATGTTAGTCGACAAAAGGCGGTGTAAACTTTCCAATCAAATGTGCATGAATTCTGCATAAAATGGGAAAACCTTCTTTCTATATTTCAAAATTATATTGCTGTATGTGTTTATTGTGAGCCATAGCATAAACATAAAACAAAACTTTAATATTTATTGTAATCATTCATTTAAATAACATGTTTAGTTAATTGGACTTACGTTGTATCAACTAATGTTTGGTATTAAGTATTGTTTATGGTGATGTATTATATGCCCAATAAATGAATTAAGTAGTCATAATCAATCTCATTATTTAAAACAAATACCGACTGATATAATTTACGGAGTTTCTTTTATAAAAGTATCAGCTGGTCCCCGGAAAAAAACCGACGCTTTAATTAGTGAGTTATCTAATTACCAATTGAAGAAGTTTGACATCTACCCTATAGATGATGATCTAGATCTTCTCTTGCCACTGGATACTATATTTGCATAAGATCCTTACAAACAACGTAAATTACTGTGCTCTTCTTTTGCCGACCTGTCTTTCATTAAAATGAGGAGAACTTCATACAGGAGGTAAGAAGCTAGCATTATTCTTACGCTTCCTTAATAATTCAAAGTTTGGTGAATATGATGAACTCATCTATACAATCGAAATTGGAACAACAGACACATATACAGTGTGGTCTGCACGAAATCGTGACTTGCGAGTATCTAGGAATTTACAAAGAGGGTCGGTTGAAAATACAACTTCACGACAAAAGACAAGATTTCAGCTTTCCAACTTGGAACTTTCCATTAATATGTAGCAGCGCCTGCATATGAAGTAAAATATCTCCTAGATTATACAATAATTTAGCTTGTGTTACCTATCATGATTTCATTGATAGAGGGTTGCTGCTTAGAAGCTATTTAGCCAAGGATTCCTAGTGATAAAGTTAAAATTATTCTTAGGGAAGTTTGACGGTCGCTTTTATTAGTTGGTTTACCGTTATGGAATATCTTTATCACAGATGAGCATGGTTATGTTCTAATTGTTGTATCCATTCACTTGTCCTCTTTTCCTTCCTGTAACAGCACTGTAAAGACTTTCCACCAAATTTGTACGTACCATGGTTGTCACGTGTGGAGCAGGATATGCTCACCCTTCAGGGACACCTGATATCACACACATAGTCTTTGGTGGGGTTTATGTAGCTCAGTCATTGGCTTTTATAATGCTTTGTAGATTGGCGTCTGTATTTTCAATGTTTGTCTTTTTTATCATGATTTCGATGGTCTTTCTTTGACTAATGAGTTTTGATTCCTTCTTTGGTATATATCGCCTCTTATTCAATGTCAAAGAATTTTCCTGTTATACGTAATGATTAACGGAACTGTTGTGTTAGTCCAAAAACATTTATGACTTTCCATATTCGAAGGAATAACCTAAGTTTTGCAAGTTTGTTTGAATATTCCTGGTCATTGTCTTGTTGCTGATGTTTGAGTCACTAATCTCTTTACATAACTGTTATTTTTATTTGAATGTCAAACTACTATTTTCTTTATACAAAAAAAACCAAAAATCTCACTTGGAATTTCTGTATAACATGTATAAGGAAGATCAAAATGCTTTTGCCCATTAGTCTAAATACATATGACATTCTGTTGTTATAATTTCTCACTTCAAAGATAGCATTTTATAGTTCCAAAGTGACATTTCTCTTTTCTAACGTGACATTTTCCAGTTTCAATTTGGCATTTCCTATTTCCTATTTTGAACTGAGAACCGTCAAGTAGAAAGTGAAAAGTTTAAATTTGTCTATACATTTTGTAAATGGTCAATCGTTATTAAAGATGGTACGTTTGGACATTATTTTAATGAGTATAAAATAATATTTTTATAAATAGGATATGCTTACGTATATTATATAATTAATATATAATAACGTTGAATAACAATGAAAACTGTACGGAAAGGTTTTAAGAAAAACGAACAAAAAAAAACCTTTCCTGAGAGACTGTTCGCAACTTTCAACACCAAGATTTTAAAACAATAGGTTACATCCTGTGATACGTACTCCATTTTTTCCACATCAATCAAAAGTTATGTTTGAATAAAATGACGAACAAACAATGCAACTGTATCAATCGTTGAACACTTGTTACTCTGTGTTGTATCAGTATGGAAGTAAATATGTTTAATTTAACCTAATCGATAACTTAACAAAACTGTTAAATGCACCAAGACAAACTGCCTTGGAGTTAATAATTACCAGATCTGCATGTCAGCCGTTTGCCCCATGTTTAGATGTTTAGAAATTTCATTAAAACTAAAAGCTAGAAAATCAAAGATTATTAGACCAATCCTCTTAGATTTGACCTTTATGGACTCTCCAATGATTCTACATATAGTGGTTCAAGCGGTAGGATTGTAATGACTACTTGTAAGCTGAGCCGAACAACTTTGGAAAAAAAGTTATTTCACAAAATAGTGTGATCGTGCACCTTACACGTTTAATTTAACAACTTATTTTACTATGCAGATAAATAGTAACGCATCAAATTGAATGGAGTGATAGGAACCTTAATTAAATTTTCAAATTGAATAGTGAATTTGATGACTTATATTGTAATGCACTAATTATTATAAAATATAAAAAGATCAATAGTTGTACTTAAATCTAGAAAATTTATTTAAATTCATCATTAACACGGACATTATGCCTCTAGGAGATATAGAATTGAGTTCGAATAATTTTATTCAGTGATTACAAATGCAAATGCGAAAGGCAAATCGAAATCAAAGAACAATTACCAAACACAGAGAACCAATACTGATAAACCATGGCTTATTCAAAAGTGTCAAGAGCGATATGATTTTGTAAAAATTCCAGTTATTTTCAACCGTATTAAATCATGATTTATTTAGAATGATCATATTGAATTTAGTGATGTCTCCAAAGTAAGAATATAGTACGTTTATAAACGTAGGTATAAACGAAAATTAAAGAAGGTTGCAGGTCTTGTAAATTTAAAAAGGTAATCTAAGAAAATTTTACTTATAATTAAGGAAAAACTCATGTGAAGCGATTTTTTATTCTTTTTTCATATTCAACGTGCATGGGTTAAATCCTGCTAATAGAGATAGAAGGCTAGAATGTTTAATAATAATACCCTCAGAAAATAGATGAGATGTTACTACTGAGGATATTATAAAGTCGACTCGGTAACGTTAACGTGACAATATTTAACATGTTTTATTTACTTTTTGTAATGATTATAATTATCTCCGAAAGATTCATACTTTTACGTTAATATCTACAAGTAATGATACATTCAGATAGACAATTTCAAATATCTATAATGAAAAGGTATGCATCACTGAAATTCCAATCGGTTTTCCTTATCGATTATATAATCATTGACACAAAATTTGTTAAAGGCCATGATTATAGAACAATTATACGTGAGAAAACTCTGTCTGTCTTTTGCTTGATTTCGTAATTGTTATTTAACTTATAAAGTTTAACTGTTAAACGTTTCATTTATGAAGGATACCGATTATATACATATGCACATGTATGACACACACAGTGTACATGTAGCTTAATTTGTTAGAAAGCCTGGAATAGATGATGATTAAACATTTTGTGGGTCAATTTTAATTTAACTGTGGAGTGCTACCTAGGGTAAGTCGGGCGACCGCAGATATATTCCTTCCAACCACATTCTGAATTTGTTTGTCCCAAGGTAGGACGGCAGGAGCCTATAATTTAGTGGTTATCGTCTGTTCTGTACATCAGAATTGTTTTCGTTTGTGTTTTGTACATAAATAAGGCCGTTAGTTTTCTTATTTGAATGGTTTTACATTCTGTTATATCGGGGACTTTTTAACTTGCTCTGCGGTATGGGTTTACTAATTGTTGAAGAACGTACGGCGACCTATAGTTGCTAGCATCTACGTAATTTGGTCTCTGGCAGGGTAGTTGTCTCATTGGCAATTATACCTCTACTCCTTATCTTATATATAGCCCTAGGACATTACCATATGCATAAACTATCAGTACAGGTAAATTATACAACCCTGAAAAGAAACAAATTTGAAGGATCGAAATTAAATACGAAGCTTGTCCAAAAGAAGTAACTTAGGTCGCCATACAAATCCTTGCAAAACGACCTAAAATAACAACTAAAGATCAAAACAACACAGAAAACTAAAAGAAAACGACACGTACATTTCTTCAAGAGTACAAATATAGAGACTCTTGAAAAGTCGGCAGTTCCTCTTCTACAAGTTGCTTCCTATGTATTTGTCGTGATCAGTAGAGATACGATGATACATCGAATGTGGTGAAATAAGGCGTGATGGAATGTATCATAAATTTTAACCAAGTCAAAATGGTGTCTATATAAAGTTCGAACAGATGAATTCAACTCTGCCATTAGTTTAAACATATGTTGAAATTCAAAATGAGAAATGGTTCAGACCCAAGTTTTACACCTAATAGAGTCTCCTTCAATAAATTCTATCATTAAGAACTTTTAGTTCAATTGGTTTCTTGTAAACGTCATCTCTCGTTTAAAAAATCCTGTTTTGAATTTCATCTCTGGAATATCATATTCAGTTGTATGTTGATAGAATTAATTCATATGCATGTGCTAAATAAATATTCACAGCTCACATTAGAAAGAACAGTTATTATGCTCAATTATCTTTTGAGTACACACGGGGTCAAAATTGAAATTTGAATATTAAAGTTGGAATAATATTCGCACATCGTAAATCGTTTGCGCCAATTTCCATTTGAAACCAAAATATTATTCAGGTCTGCTTATTCATATCAAAATTATTCGTAAATATAAACATATGTAATATCGGAAAACATTTCCTGTTAACAAACCATCAGTTTTATTTGCTGCAAAACGATATCCTTCGTCAATATGATGTAAAATGAATCTTACCGATCTATTCTGGTTTTCATAAAACAATCTTGAACGTATTAAAATTAAAAACTAAACCACACTTGCAATATTGTATACCGGTAACTCTAAAATCTTATAGTTTTAGTATTTACAAAGGATACTGCGTCTTTATGCATCCAAAATTAAACTTACACATTCAGCCGTGCTGGTTAACCCTGCACAATTTGAATTACACACTTAATTGGTCCCATTTGGTGCTAACATTTTCAATTTTCTTATCCCGAGTGATTCTCTCTTCCTTTGACCATGCAGTGTTGTGGTCAAGGATTGTAATACTAGTAGTCAGTAGCTTGAGAACTGCTTAAGTGTGGTCAGGGATCTCAAGTGTCGACTGAGAGGAGGTCTTGCTGACATTAATAGTCACTACGATGGCCGTTCATACTGTTGTATCTTTTCTCTAAGTCAGGGGTTCTCCAAGCTAGGAGCAGATAACCGACACGAGTGGCCCTAATAACAGATGAAGCTGAGGACGGAGTCTGCGCATCAATCAATCAACTAAATTGTGCCTATCCCACATATCAGTAGTCAAGTTCAACCAACACAACCACTTGGTAACAACATATTAGGTACACTGCAACCAACCACCAACCAAAAGGGTTTCAACAACCCTCAGCCACAGAGTTGGTCAACAACAGAGGTAGCCGCCTCGGACAATACAGGATCAACAGGAATTTCCCAGACAACATCCGGTGCACAGCTCCACCATGCTGCGGCGACAGTACATCAGCCTCAACGGCCACAGGGATATTCAGAAATTATTGCGACGTTTTTATTAATGGAATACTACGACTGGGTGAGTATCGCAATAATAAGAATTCTCATTTTGATAACTGAAACATAAACCTGTATGCAGATTTTTCGAAATCGCAATAATTAAAATCGCATTTTTGTCCATTCTTGAAAAATCGCAATAATAAATGCACGCAATAATATCTGAATTTACAGTACACCGTATCAACAAGGCAGGCCTCATTATCCCACAGCTACACCAAGTCTTGTTCAGGAATTGCTCCGCCATGTCATTATGGTGCACCTACACTCTTCCCAGTATACCCTCAACAAGGTACCAACAATACCTAGTATGCAATCTTCTCAATATTACAATCCTCCGCAAACAGACCAGCAGGGTACAACATCCAGCCACAGTCATACTCAGTGGCTAAGTTTCCGGATCACATATGTCAAGCTAAGGTTTCAGATTATTCAAGTTGTGATTCAGATTTATCTAGTGCAACATTAGGGATAGTATACCGTCAAAGCCGACACAAATGTAGAAATCATCGAACACATTCTAAACAAAGCGTTTCAAGTAAACAATTTCTCCTGTAGAGGAGGAGGCGAGTGATTACTCATCTGTATATTAAAAGAATTCAGACAGAAAGCACTCAAGAAGCAACTCGGACAAGAAGGAAAGTCAGACACTGATGGTCATCATTCGTCTTGTAGCCACCACAGGACTAAGCCAGCTCCAATGAGGAAAGACGATAACATTTTTTCTTTTCAATGCCAAAGAACCTAAAGTATACAGAAAAAGGCAACTGGAAGGCATTCTTTAAGAAGTTATCTGGGTATGTCGCAGCTGCAGGTTGGACAGAAAACAAAGAGAGAACAGCTATGTTAATGCTTGGAGGACAAGGCGAGTGACTTTTATACAGCGCTGACTCAAAAAAAAGAGATTCATTTTAATGCAGTGGTGTCAAAATGGTGAAACGTTTTGGGTTTCAGGAGCCAACAGAAACAACAAAGATCCAGTTCCAAACGATAACACAACAGAAAGATGAATCCTTGGAGCATTGGGCGGATCTAGCAACACAATCCTTCAAAGACCTTTCTGAAGGGTACACGACAAAACAGGCAGTTATGAAATTTTGTCAAGGTTGCAATGATCCAGAGGCTGGTCAACATGCATGTGGATTTAAGTCATTATCAGTGGAGAGTGCCATCGACATTATCGAGTGGTTTCAACATTCCAGGACAGCTGTGCAAGCACACATAGCACAAGGAAAACTCCAAAACCCTGCCACAAGCAAAAACTTCCGAACCGATAATGACTAGTGAGACACCATCAGTTCATGGGGTTGGTTGTTCAAAATAAGTTATGGACACACGAGTGTCTCAGATGGAGCAACAACTTCAGCAACAAAGACAAGAGCAACGACAGAGCATGCAGGAGATGCAAAACTTGATATCATCAATGACAATACTCACTGCTGAGATACGACAATCTAACTGATCTAGTGGTGCTTCACCCATTAGGGAATACAGAGCAGACAATACATCTCCAAGACGTGAACAAGGCCAGAGAGGTGATTGTAATGATGGTAGAGGTGACTGTAGGACATGGGCTCCAAATGGGAGTGTTTTTATTGTCAGAAAGAGGGTATTATAAGAAAGATTGTCCTGAGCTATAAACTTCACCAGGAAGTCAGACGTTCAAACAGATCTAGAAAACTCAAACGACAAACGAAAATACCAATCTCAATAGTGGTACCATTAAACTCAGTAATGCGAATGAATTAAACAGTACCAGTTCAAGAGAATGATTTTGTGGTAGAACCAAACTCAAAGACTACACTTTCGATTCCAAGATCAGTTTGTGCTAAGAGACAAAGTCAAGTTGTTTGTTTTAAGAACGTAACGGACAACCCTGTCCGCCTCCAGAGTGGATTGGGAATAGCAGAGGTACATGCAGTCACCGTAGTACAATCTATGGATAAGTGTTGGCACTTTCTCAACCAGTCAGCAGGGTACAAGTTCAAGTAGTAGACTATCCAAGCAAGAGTTTTACCAGATCATCTCAAATAATTGTATACAAATTCAAGTCAGGATTTGACAAAAGACCTGATAGCAAAATTGAGAACATTGCTTTAAAACTACAGTGATGTCTTTACAAAGACAGAGTTTGACCTTTGAAACTTCAGTAGTTTAGAACATGAAATCGACACTAATGATGCAGGACCTATCAAGCTGCGTATGCGAAGGCACATTCTGGAGTAGCTTGTTTTGTGCAGGCGGAGGAGGTGTACCTTAAGAAAATATTGGATGCTGGATTCATACAACCTTAAACTCCTGAGTGGTCTTCAGCAACAGTCCTTATCAGAAAGAAGGATGGCGGAATGCGCTGGTGCATAGATTTTAGGAGGCTAAAGTCAGTAACATCACGTGACCTTTTTCCTTTGCCACTCATAGACGAATGTCTTGCTACTTTGCCTCATAACATCTGGTACTCCAAATTGGATGCTAATAATGCTTATTGGCAAATCAAGATAAAACCAGAGGACCGTAAAGACGGCTTTTGTTACAACAAAGTATGGATTGTTTGAGTGTGTCAAAAATTAAAACAACACGCTATAAATTTTATGCGTCCAAAGCGCTTTTCTTGATTTATTTTCTACGGAAAGCTCAAAGCCGAATATTTGAAAGCCAAGGATGTACAAGAACCGAAACAGTTGAAAAGTTATATTACCAAACAGGACCTAAACAAAATTAGCCAAATCCATCTAAGGTCAAGATGGCTTTCGGACTGTGCAACGCACCAGGGACTTATGCAAGAGTGGTGAACATAGTCCTCAGGGACTGACGTGGAAAACTGTTCTGGCATTCCTAGACGACATATTGGTTTTATGATCATCTTTCGATGAACATATCATAAACCTAGGGAATGCATTTATAAGATTTATAGAGTATGGACCTTAAGCCTAAAAATGTGCTTTATTTAGAACAGCTGTGGAATTTTTAGGGAGGAGTGTAAGTAACCAGGCCCTCCAAATAGGTCAGCAACATTTGCAACCAGTTAGTGGTTGGGTGGTGCCTACATGCAAAAGGAATTTGAACAATTTCTAGCATTTGTGAACTACCACCGTTCATTCATCAAGAACAATGCCAGAATATCTGCGCCACTATATGAGGTAACAGGAAAAATAAGTTTTCATGGAATCATGAACGTCAACATCAAAAGACAAGTTGTTAGCTGCACCGGTATTGATATTACCTAGCAACAAGGATTATATCATCCTTGATACTAATGCTTCCCAAAATGCAATAGGCGCTGAACTCATTCAGGTGCAAAATGGAGAAGAACGCACCATAGCATATGGTAGTTTTGTATTAACAGCAGAACAAAACGTTATTGCACAACTAGAAAAGAGTTGTTGGCGGTCGTTAGATTTACTAGACATTTCAGACACTACCTTCTGGAAAGACAGTTCACTGTGAGGACAGATCTCAGTTTCTTGACATGGCTAGTCAATTTCAAAGAGTCACAAGGACAGTTGACCAGATGGTTGGAGGAGCTCAGCCAATATGACCTTGTTATAAAGCACAGTCCAGGAAAACATCACATTGATGCATATGTCTTGTCCTGTCTTCCAGATAGGTTAAAAGAATGTCCACATTATACCTTAGACACTATACTAGCAAGTTTACCTTGTAAGGGTTGTGAATACTGTCAGCGAGCTAATCAAAGTTGGGCATAGTTTTGTGAAAGGTAGACGAGATAGTCCCACTGGCTAGAAAAAGGGAACAGAAGCATACAATAATTAAAAGGGTAGCGACAGCAATGATGATCCAGAAAAGATTCAAATTTAGAACAGCCAGTCCAACAACCTGAATTACACGTTGTGCCCCAGTTATTGACGCTTGCTATTTTTACTTTTTGCTATAAAACCAGTTTCCCGGATCCAATGGAACAATCTGAAAACTAGTCACAAAGGGAGCAGTCTACCCCAGAGTACGATTTAATACCGTTCAGTACAGGGATGGATTTGATTTTAGTCCTTCATCAGCAAGAATTGTCCAAATTTTTGCTATGTGGCAGCAATCGCACAAGAAGATGGAATAACCATCTCTGGTTTAAGTAAAGAAGAAATTAAAACACAATAGGAGAATGATGTAGACCTTACGTTTATATTGACACGGGTCAAATATAGCAGTGAACCACTGAACAATGACTTGATTTTGGCATCACCAGCAGCCAAGAGTCACTTGATTAATAACAAAATGTTACGAGAGACAGTTATGGAGCTTAGCAATGAACTGCTGAGTGCAGGACACCAGGGTGTAAATGGACAATGTCCAAAATCAAGGACAAATATCACTGATATAATATGACCAAGGATATCAACTCATTTGTACTCAGTTGTGATACCTGCAACAAGAACATGAAAGCAAGCAGATATGGGAAAAGTCCTCTGACCAAGTACCATGCTTGATACCCTATGGAGAGAGTCCACATAGACATTATGGGTCCTTTGCCAAAACCAAACAGAACAACGAGAATATCCTGATGATGATAGATCAATTCACTAAGTGGACAGAATGCATGCCACGTCTGTCACAAACAGCTGAAATGACAGCCCAGGCAGCTATATAAATGAGTTTTTCAACAGATTCGGTTACCCGTTCCAGTTATTCTCAGATCAGAAACGTAATTCTTCGAGCATGACCTCGTCAATACCACTGCATGATTCAGTCGATAAGTTATAAAATAAAAGATGTGATATGATGCCAATGTTTGTAATTGCATGCAAATATCAGATATGAACAACATAAAGAAGTTAAATCAAGCTTTCAATCGGTACAATTTTGGGAGAAATTTTCTGTTCTATGTTTTCTATATACGACAAAGTCATCGGGAAACAGTAAAATATTCCCCAAATTGCACCGAGTATATGTTTTATTTTACTTTTTGGTTGCTCCTACCTGACCGAGTATCCTCAGAATAGGTAACATGTCAAAAGTTGGTAATATGAAAATAGTCTATTACATAATGTTCAAATTATAATTATTTTACGACGAAGAAATAAAATTTATATTCCTTCTTATCATAAATACATGATTAATGATTTATTCTATAATATATGTGATCTATAAACCAAATATCACATGAGCGTGATATTATATAAACCAACAGTCCTTGAACGAAATTCGAACGGTTGCCCCTTTAAATTGCATTGATTTCTGCTTTGTACGCGAGAGCCTTATCTCCACTGCTACCTGAAAGAAAATTTTCAGTAAGCAAATTAAGACACTTAAAATGTACACAGGAAAATGGATATAACATTTGAAATGATTGAGCAAAATCTTTACAAAAGAAGGGGATAAGCACTGAAATGCGTGTAAAAGCTGACATCTTAATCTATGGGGAAAAGTAATGGTGTTTTATTGATCACAAGTCTTCTACGAATATTTATGTACACTTTTAGAATTTCGCTAAGTTTTCGTTTTTCTACCTTTTCCATGGACTAGCTCATATATAATGGCATTTTTGATTTTGATATTGACTTTATGAGCACAAATATCAATTGAGCTCATTGATGAAGTATTAGAAAATGTCATTATCCTTTAATCAGCAATTTATCTTAACTGTTTGTTTTGTTTGCTTTTGTTGTTGTTTGGTTTAGAATATGAAATTAGTTATGAAAAGTAAAATAACAAAAATACTGAACTCCAAGGAAAATTCAAATCGGAAAGTCTGTTATCAAATGGCAAAATCAAAAGCTCAAACACATCAAACGAATGAAAAACAGCTGTCATATTTCTGACTTGGTACAGGCATTTCCTTATGTAGTTTTATACCTAGCTAAATCTCTCATAACAAATCCCATTATATTGACAACAATGTGTGAACAAAACAAACAGACATAATAGGTTAAAAAATAGGGTACAGCAGTCAACATTGTGTTATAATCTTAATCACTATAAAACAAACAAATAAGTGAACAAAGAAAAACAAAATTGCATATAGACAAAGCACATAAGTAAAATGAAAGACAAGAATACAAAATGACCACAGCACAACAACACATTCATGACATTGGCGGGATGCATAAGTACCGAGTCACGCCAAAAGTATATTACCAAAATGAACTAAACAGTTAAAGTTAATAATTTACAAAGACAAATAATAGAACACTATAACACGTTATTAAGATGATAAACAACGTCAGTACATATAATCTATACTTTAAGACCATCATGTATTATTTGTGAAGTTGATACTGAATATATATCAACAAGGTCGTGGTATCTTCCGATGAACTTGTTTTTTGGAAAAGGATGAGACGTTCTTTGGCATAACCGTGGTTCATCAACTTTCTGTTTAGACACTGGTGACGTTTGATAAAGTTTAGGTAGCAGCTGCAAGCTCTTGCATATCGAATGAGTTGGGAAATGTATATCCCATATGCAGGTAAAGTTGGTATATTGCTACTAAGGTGGGGAAATTGATAATTTCAAAATTAAAATCGTCTCGTCTGTCATAAAATTTGGTACTGAGATGACCGCTTATGTCAAATTCGAGGTATAAGTCTAAAATGAGGCGGAGGAAGTAAAATTATTTTACGCGTACAAAGCGTTGTGAAAGAGAGGCGAAAATACCAAATGGATATTCAAACTCATAGGTCGAAACCAACTGACAACGTCATGTCAAAAAAAAAGAAAAACGACTAAAAGACAAACAACAGTACACAAAACACAACAAAGAAAACTAAAGACTGAGCAACACGAACCCGTGAACTGGGAGTGATCTCAGGTACTCGGAAGGTTTAACAGATCCTGCTCAACATGTTGTTTGGATATATGAATAACGTCCCGTGCATTGCATTTTAATTGACGTGAATTGACGAAAACGGATTGTAAGCAACGACCTATAGCCTTTATGAAGTATGATATGCTCACCACAATACCAACACGAATTTAATTGTTTGATACATTTGAGTGGTTCCTTTATCTTTGGGAGCTTGATGGTTTGCTGTGACTGATATGGGGATGAACCCGATCACGAGTTTCACCAGCTTGCTTTCGGGTACGATGGAAATGAACATAGCCTGATCTGAAGATGTCTTGTCTTCTTGATTTTTGATACACAATAGTTCTCTCCAAATTGTTCTGCTTCTTTGGCTTTTTCTTTCAGATAATGTCCAAATTCATGATAAGCGTCACTTCTTCCTTAATGTTCAAGTGAACCCCATAATTGTTATACCGAGACATATCTATAGCACCACTCAGTCACTTCTAAAGTTGAAGTCACTATCTATAATTAAATAGTGTTCTTCATTATCAATTTGTTTAATGCGTTCGTTGTCGTTCACAAGAAAAGTTTCCTGTCTATAATCTAGGCGTGGATACATACCAGAAAATAATACAAACAGACTTTGCAGTGGAAACAAGTATTTTGTAGTCTTTGCTGAAGGTGTCGTTTTCAACACCAAGTTTGAACCCCAACAGTCATTACTGCCGACTTGAATAATAATATTTTAAGCTTGTTATCTTTCTGAAGCCCCACTAAACGTGCATTTATATCATTGGTTTTACCTCCGCGGACACAAAAGGATCAGTATCTTTGCTAATAACCTGTAGAATGGAACTACCTATTAGTAAAATAACTGTCGATCATTTTGTTTCCTTATATTTGACCGATCTTGATATTTGAGCTCGGCAGGTCTGATCTTTGTAGGAGTTCTCCAGGTTCTGTGGTAAGAATACTAAGATTCGCTCATTTCATTTCCATCTAGAGGCTCCTCTTGGACTGCGATAGCACCTTTTCGTTTTGCTACGTCACGGACCAAGATCATATAGTTAAGAAACACAGAGTTCAACTGGTACTCGATACGTTTGATCCCCATTCGAATTTTCTTACAAACTGAACAAACTCAGAACCCTATCAAATCGTCCTTCTTTATGCCCATGCATTTCTCATGAAAACAGCCATGGCATCAGTCGTAACGTATCATGTCTACTATTTCTGATGAGTTACAAATGCAGATAGCCTTTTCGTTGTCTCCGCTGGTTTTGATGGTCTTCTGAGGTTTTTTTTTTTTGGTCTTTGCAATGTTGGGTCAGACATGCAATCATCTGACTTATGAATGCAATGACTTGTTCCCACGCTGTGTGATGTCTGTACGGCTTCCTTCAGAGCTGTAAAGCTAGTGTGTTGCATACTTGTTAGCCACTGAAGAGTTCCTACATTTTGAAAAAATGAGATTGCAATGTCTCTTCTAAGAATTTATTGTTGAAATTCTTTGACTCTTAAGTGTATTTTTGGAAGCAGTAAGTAGATTGTTATCACCTAATCCAAAATTATACTGACATATGAAGTGTCTATTTGCCGTAGGTCTCATTATTCAATCTGGATATAGTCTTACCACTTTATATTGATTGTGATATTCATATGTACTTATCGTTTAATGAATTAAGTTGTCGTGTATCATATCTGCTATGATAATTTAGTATATTGTGATTGGGCTTTGCGTTTTGTAATTTTCTTGGTCTTTGGTCTTTCTATCTACGACTTGTTATTGTCTTTATTGGCCCTTTGGTATTATGTTACTTCTCCCATTTGACTACCTCATTAAGTGTCTCAATTTAATATTGCTCCTCTGTGTTTAAATGTTAATGGACGTTACATTTCTGGTCACAAAACATGATTTAACACAACAGACATCAATATAAATTTTTCGTAATTTACTTAGCTATGTACAATGCAATTTTAGTTTAATTGTTGTTTAAAAAATCAATTCACATGCAACGTTTCATAGTATAATCGAAACCGAAACTTGCTTAGTCATAAGTTTGAATATATCAAGTCAGATTTTTTTTATGTAAACAGCTTCAGTTGACATATAAAGTTACAAATAAAATTTTAAACATTTGATCTACAAAACAAAGACAACGTATCAATGTTCTAGTTGACTGGATTTCCTTCCTTTTTTATGAAAGTTGTTTACCCTGTTACTTTTAGATACGTTAGATACGTATGATGAATGTCTTTTGTCAAAGGAGAATTGATTAGAAATTTACAGGGGATTAATGACAAACCAGACGATAAGTACCTAAAAGGACTCGGTGTTTGTATGGTGAGTTTGATATCGGAACATTTTGATGTGGTAAACAATGATCCTGTTATAGTTATTCTTCAAATAATTTGATCCATTATGTATATATAGCAGAGTAATTTTCTTAACTATGTGACACAAAATTTTGGGTTTTCATTTCTTTGTTATTATAAGAATTTTGTCAACAAATTACCGGTTTGCATAGTCCACAAGTTCGTATTGTCTGCCATGTCTACATTCAAAGGTAAAATCAACCTGAAGTTGAAGAAGCTCTATTAACGTTATTGTAAGTCTTGTTGTGCCCATTCTATTGTTCTGACTTTTCGAGTTTCGAGAAATTCGTGCATATTCAACATCGCATCATACATGTAGGAAGTTTAAATTATTGGACAAAATAACACCGTTAAAACTTTGTACATTGTAATTTGAATTGATCTTTGAATAAAAAGTATTTTCCTGTAAAATGGCAGTAATTTGTTTCTTTTGACAATCCAATACTATGTCAATATATTAATTAAAAATCTGTGTCCTATGTTCAAATTCTTCTTTATTATATTTCTTATGTTTGGTCTTTTAAATGTATTGATGATAGATAACAATTATGATGAGACCGGACAAATTTTAAAAGTGAATATATTAAAACTGTGATATTTATACAATCTCAATTTTGTTAACATACACTGATTGAATTTTGGTGAGGTTGATACACTGGTTTATCAACCCCAGATATTTGATATTTAGCGAGGTCAACGGCTTGACAGAATTTGTAAAACTCTACCAGAAACTTACTCGCATGATTTATTATTGCATATCTTGTATCTTTGTGGTAAACGATTGTTATAGTCAGTTTCAAAACAAGAATGATGTATATATTTGCCGATACAATTATCTCATTTCCATAGTCGACTCACGTCACCACTTATCTAAGTTTTCTTTCTATCTAACGTTGGAACTTTTGAATGCCATATACAACATTAATATTTATCTCTTCCTCATTTCAAGGAAGAGAATATATGTCACAGTGGTGGTCATGAAACAGAATTGACATGAAAAGTACATTGAATTGATTATATATGTTTCGTACAATAGTTTGCCCTTTATCTTGAACAAAGACGTTCGCTGTCTCTTTGTTTTTATTCCTGAAATTCTGATGGATATGTGAATAAACAATGGTGATTCATCATATATTCTACATACCTTTTTCCACATTTATCTACTATAAAAATAAGACGGCCATCTTCAATCAATAACTCTAACGTCATGTCACAATAAGATAAAGTTTTGTATTATGTTGACTTGAATAAGCAGTGTTCACAATAAAATATTTCCTTGGATTATAAGTACCAATATATGCTAATAAATAGTTTTATATGCATGTTTCCGTGAAGCAAATTTTGATCAGTAGAGAATTCTTTAGGATATGTCTTTTCGTTTTTTTTTTATTTATAAAAGAAATATATATTTTTGTTCACGTACAGTAACACTCTTTGAGTTGTTTAACTTGAACACTTATATTAGACTTTTTCATTCAAAAATCAAGTAAACGACAACGCATTGCATGAAAAGCGACCAAACACTATGCCTCCTTTCTGAGTTAAAATTAAAATTACATATATCAACTTATTTGTGACAAATCTGGACCTATATTTGTATGCTTTTGTGACTTGGTTAAGTTTTGTATAAATAAACTTGAATACCTTCAGATAGTGAGATGATATAGTGTCTTAAAATACTCATGTTTCTTTTTGTTTTTAAATAAAACTTTATGATAAACAGGACCACTTTTCCTTTCTTGTTGTACATTTTCCTTCCTTCTGTTTGCTTCTTATTAATTGTACATATCTCAGGTGGTCAGAATATGCACAGGTTTGCAGTGACGTCTCGTATTTCAATGATCCTAATATGTTTATTACTAAAACCTTTTACAGCAGTTATAAAGATATAGATTTATTAAATATGCTACTCAGTTTCATCATAAATATAGAGATTTATTGTCGAGATGTGATTCCACCTACAGGAATCTAATAAAACTGGTATTTTGCAATCATCTTTACGACAATATTTTTATAAAACGTACAAGTTTATAAATCGTCATTCAAATCTTTCTCTTTGCTTAATAGCCTTTACAATATAATCATATACTGCTGTTGTTCAATCACAGTGTCTTCTTTACAATTCGCTGATATATAGCTGGACGACCGCTTAATTGCGTCTTGTGTTTCTTTTATTTACAGGGAGCATAATTTATTTTTGGCACTGCAAAATCACGTCATTGTGTATTGTTCATGACGTTACTGTATGCAATGTTCTATAAAGTACAGCCCCAATATTAATTGTAGGACGGCATCATTTCATATCAGCAGATTAAGTTCTTTCAGTTTTCAATAACTGCAAGCATTCTTTATAGTGGTATGGTTATTTAATTATTTTTTTTATTACTGCTATTTTAGAGTTAAATGCCTTTACTGTAATGATGTATACTAAATTTCAATCCTGGTATCTATGATGAGTTTATTTACAACCACTGGGTCGATGCCACTGCTTGTGGAGTTTTAATTCCCGAGGGTATCACCAGCCCAGTAGTCAGCACTTCTGTGTTGACTTTAATTGTCATTGATATAGTCATAATTATATATATTAAATTAACTGTTTACACAACTTTGAATTTATTGAAATACTAAGGCTTTTCTACATCAGGAAAAGATTACCTTAGCTGTATTTGGCGAAATTTTTAGGAACTTTCGGTCCTCTATGCTATTCAACTTCGTACTTTATTTGGCCTTTTAAACGTTTTTGATTCGAGTGTCACTGATGAGTCTTTTGTAGACGAAAAGCGCGTCTTGCGCAATTACAAAATTTTGATCCTGGTATCTATAATGAGTTTATTTACATAGTATTGCTTGTATGTATTTGTATGTACGCTTTGTTAGTCCTCTGATCTATATTACTAATAAAAGGAGAAGGATTGCAATGTAAAAAAATAATTCCGAAACATATGTCTGTGCCTGTCCCAGCTCAGAAATGCCGTCATTGGTAGGCTTAGGTCATACATGTTTCGTATTAGTTTTGTTTTGTTATTTGGAGAATTTGTGTTACAGGCAGTTCTTTGATTGGTTCTGTTCAGTTAAATTCAAAACCTTCATAGACTTGGGTCGCTTGTCATATTGTACAAAACCTGTCTATTTTTGAAAACTGTATATTGCTCTCAAGATTTCTTTTAGTCTTTTTGACGTCGGGTTGCTGTCTTACTTACGTACATTTCTTAACTCATTTGATTCATAATGATATACTAATTTCATTCAACATATGCCAAAATATCAAAATTTAGGTATCAAACTATATTATCTAAGAGCCCGATAGCTCTAAAGGAAAAGATGGACATTTCTTGTTCATAAATTAGGAATTGATCAAGGAATGAGGTTCAAACTCCTCCCGACAAAGTTGACTTTAGATAGGTTTTACTTTTTAGGTCCCATTTGGTCATAAAGCTCATCAAGTTTCGACGTATTTATACAATCCTGAACCAATCAAATGAGCCATCCATATATTCAGCAATTCGTAAAAGGCAAACTTAATAATCGACTTCCTGCGGAGGAAGTTAAGGCACTTCCTCTGGGATGTAATAGAAATTTTGGGGTAACTATCAGAAATGTGATAATGAATGAGTAATTGAAGTATTCAAGGTGAATGAACTATCCATATAAAAGTTTACTGACACCATGGAGGTTTCAACAAGTCCTTGCGTTAAACTTCAGTTTACGCCGCGTTCCAGAGAGGGACATATAATGGTTCTTTTCAGTGAATAATTTGTTGTAATTGCTTCAAAACATTTCATTTACTTATTACTGTATATTTCTTAAAGAATTACTAATGAAAAGTTTTCATTTATAGCCTCATATAGGAAATAAGGAGAAAAGTCAGAAAAAGCTCCCCAAAACACTGAGAAAGGCTTGCTCTACCTACTAATATTCATGGTAGAGCCCTATTTCAAGGCAATTGTCCCTCAAATATGTTTTGAGATTCAATTCACTCAGAATATTTCATGTTTGCAATGTTTCAGTGAAAAACATAAAATAAAACAAAAGTACATACAAGTTCAAAGGTGCGTATGCAGCTTCCTTAATAGGACTAATATAACCATTGTTTTCCCGTATTAGTCTTTGTTAAATTTGCACTTTTAAAAAAAATGTATCTTTGTTTCAAATAAAGAAATACTTGGCATGAGTAAAGTTTTATCCTGTCCAGTACTACAGACAAAATTGCAGATAACATTTCATTGCATATAAGATAATAACCATCACTGGAAGTTAACCATTCAAATTTTCACCCTTTTTTTCCTGTTTACATGCTTTAGTAACAATGTCACCAGAAGTTTCCAAAATATTTTATAGAAACACCAAAAAAAAAAAAATAGTGCTTTAAAACACCCAAAATATATGTTTATGACTCAGAAATTTTGTTCTGCAATGAAATGCAGGGTTAATTTCAACAACTATCAAATTCAAGGGAAAAATTTTGTTCGATCCTTTTCGTATGAAACTGGATGTGACGTACTATGAGTTGGTGGCATTACACCTAAAGCAGACATATTTGATGAATAAACTGAAAGTGATTATTTTTGGTGAAATACTAGTTATTTCTAGCATTACGGTCAAGTTTTGTTATAATCAGTTCAAAAGTTTGAGAGAAATTAAGTATAGTGTAAGACGACATCCACAACGATTTAAGCAAAAGTTCTTCGAAAAATCCAAATCACGCCGCATCATGATAGAATATAGTGTAGACCAATAAGTTCACCAATAAATGATCAAATATTCATCTCATCTGCATAAAACAGTTGAATATGATACAAAAGATGACTCTTAGATGATAAACACAACTAATGTAACTCTTTGTCTTCATTATAAGGTCCCTTTGGTCCATTTATACCTCTCATTCCCTCAAAATTTTAACTTTTTAGGCTAATAAATCAAAATTTTGGGGTAACTATCACACATTTATGTAAGAAATGTGATAATAAATGAGTAATTGAAGTGTTCAAGCTGAATGAACTATCCATATAAAAGTTTACCGACTCCATAGAGGTTTCAATAAGTCCTTACGTAAAACTTAAGTTTACGCCGCGTTCCAGAGAGGGACATATAATGGTTCCCTTTTAGTAAATAATTTGTTGTTACTGCTTCAAAAACATTTCATTTACTTATTACTGTATATTTCTTAAAGAATTACCAATGAAAAGTTTTCATTTATAGCTTAATATAGGAAGTAAGCAGAAAAAGTCAGAAAAGCTCCCAAAACACTGAGTATAGCTTGCTCTACAAACTAATATTCATGGTAGAGCACCTATTTCAAGGCAATGTTCCTCAAATATGTTTTGGAGACTCAATCCACTCAGAATATTTCATGTTTGCAATATTTCAGTGAAATAACATAAAATCTAAAACAAATGCAAAATACAAGGTCAAAGGTGCATATGCAGCTTCCTTAATAGGAGTAATACCACCATTGTTTTTCTCCTATTAGTCTTTGTTAAATTTGCATTTGTAAAACAAAATGTGCAGAATGTATCCTTGTTTCAAATAATGTTATACTCGGCATGAGTAAAGTTTTATCCTGTCCAGTACTAGAGACAACATTACACATAACATTTCATTGCATATAAGATAAAAACACCAAATAAAAAATAATGGTACTTTGAAACACCCAAGATATATGTTTATGACTCAGAAATTTTTATTTGCAATGAAATGCAGGGTTAACTTCCTACAACTGTCAAATCAATGGAATAATTTTGTTCGACCTTTTTCGTATGAAACTGGATGTGACGTACTATGTTTTGGTAGTATTACACCTTAAATGGCTAAATTGCCAATAGACTGTTATTGTACAATGCCACAGGTTGGGTGAAATGTTTAAAACTAAAGAAAATCACATAATTCAGTAATAGAACGGGCTAAATATTGTGATATAGTATTTTAGTGAGCACTCAATAGCTGTATTTTTGCTGACATATATACTGTGTTATGGCGATGTGTTTCAAGTATTGAACTTAACATGACAAATATGTATAATTAGATCGTTGAATATAGTTTACATTGGCACAAATATCGATTTTGTCATCAGCAAATTAAAACATAACTAAATTTGTATTCTTTTCAAACGGAACGTTTAAAGACAAATCCACTTTCATTTTTTCTATAAAGAGGTTAACTCCTAATTGTCCTACTGCCTGTCGATACATTTATTTTGGCATTGCACAAGTCATGTCTTCTTTGAATGTTCATGACGTTAAAATACTAAATCCCTGGGATGTGTTTTATTTGATTTTAGTCTCTGATGCATGATATTTTATTATTAATTGTTCTTGGCTTTGAAACTAGCTGTCAGTAATTGCGAGTACTCTCAAATCGTAATTTGACCTGTTATTACTATTTGTAATGCTTTTTGTTTTTAATGTTTACTTATTCAGGGTTTTATCTCGTCTCTATACCAGCTTTGATAAGTGTTTGTTATGACTATAAATTTTCACTTCTTCATATTATGAACAACAAAATTATTTATTTTGTAAAAATATTTCCGTTCTCCATTTAAACTGAATATCTTACTACAAAATTATTTTCATTTACCTGTGTATATTATTATATTTGGCGGCTTTTTGTTCAAGGTTATTGTTGTTTTTTGGAATTGTTTAGCATCTCACAGCGGTATACTACTGTTGCCTTTATTTATTCCCCTTATTTTATTTATTTTGTATTTACATTGTATCATAGATCGAATTTATTCGTTCAGTGTATGTTCACTTGTGTTAATATGTCTTTTGATTGAGTTAAGCCATTTCAATTGATATTTTATGGTGTGTCTTTCTATGTTGTGATGTTACACTATTGTTTCAAATAAGGGTGAAAGTTTGTACCTAGTAAAACGTTTAAACCCGCTGCATTTGTTTGCACCTGTCCTAAGTTAGGAATCTGATGTTCAGTAGTTGTCATTTGTTGATATGGTTCATAAGTGTTTCTCTTTTCTCGTTTTTTTTGTCATTTTGGGGCCCTTTGTAGCTTGCTGTTCGGTGTGAACCAAGGCTCCGTGTTGAAGACCGTACTTTGATCTATAATGGTTTACTTTTACAAATTGTGACTTGATGGAGAGTTGTCTCATTGGCACTCATACCACATCTTCTTATATCTATATACGAACTAGGCAACTCGGAAAATGAATTTCAATTAAAAGCTTCTAACACACAAATACACTTAATACGATAACACAAGTCTCCCAGGGCGAAATGCCTGCAAATGAAATAAAATTTATAACACCAGACTCCTTGGGCATAATGCCTGCATACGAATTAAAAGAGCGGTAGATCAAAACAGTCAGTGTACTTCTACCTAATAAATAAAGGAAAAAACAGATACAGATACTTTATTTACTAATATCAGCGACAGCAACGAGCAGATTATTAACAATAAGTCATGCATAAATGAACATAACAGATAACACAAGGAAAATACACTGGCTTTATTTTGTCGATAAACCAAAAACAGGCAAAATGATTTATCTCGGAAAAAGACAGTAAAGTTTGTGCATTTCGTCTACAACCAAAATGACCGGCCAGCATCGTTTTCACATCTTGTGTTATTAGTTCGTATGTTTATATCACCGCTATTGCTAAGAAATTCGTCTAAATACGCATGTTTTGTCATTACTCCTTCGCATGGAGATCTGTGTTTTAAAGTCTTAAAACATGAACCCTTAGCATACATGTAGTTAAGACTATGACATTTGTGCGAACATGGGCCTAAGGAAAACGAAACTTGATGAAAATATACGTATAAATTATCGGATTTTCCACATATTGACGGGGTCGCTGAGATGGGAAGAAAAACGAGGACCTGATATCCCTTAAGCAATAGTTTGAGGAATGTGCGACATTCAAAATTGTGGTATTTCTAGAAATTTGAATGTATTTGAAAGATGTTTAACATTATTGCCTTTTCGTTGATATACACCAAGGGTGACTGGGATATATAAAGGTGTTCACCATGGTCTTCTTCCGACCGGAAAACCCTTGCCAAAGTGAAAGGTCCGTTTGGCTCTGAGGGATGTTTAAATATGCAGCCACTCCTGGTCCGAATTCAAATCCGATTTCTCGTGTTCCCAAATTGCCATGGTCTATGCATGTTAAAGAACCCTACAACAACTCTTTGAGGGGTCTGTATTTTGCTAGTTCAAGGAAACAGTTCTGTCCCTATCAAAACATTTTCTTGTGACAATTGAAATTTCCGCCTTCCATCGCGTTCGACCACTACCTTACAGCCTCTACTTATTGTATTCATTTTCAATTTGTTCTTGTCCTGAACATGCATAAAATATATGTCAGTGGAAGTTATAAGTAAACAATAATCAATCAATCAATGTTCGTATATAGACCACGTTATTCCTTTTGTAGCTCCCTCGGTCCTTCATTTACTTTAGGGCCCTGTAGTTTCGGATAATGTTGAGCGGTTCAGTCTAGTCTTGAGTTAGGCTATGGTTTGTTTTCATTTAGATGAGGCGTTGCGAGTTTGAATAGTGTTAAGGTTAGGTATGGGTAAAATCTAGTTTTATGGTGAAGGCAAATTAATTAACGACACATATGGTTTGGGTTTCCTAATGCAAATGAATTTCCTGATTCAGATTTGGTGGTCATTAATATCATATTTGTTTATTTTTTCAAGTTTACTAGTTCCAGGAGGAAAATCATACGAAAAATACTTTTAATGTTACAATTTTGAAAAACATACATATTTGACAAAATTGAATTCCATATATTTACAAAAGTTAATGTCATATAAGTAAATTTCTTTCCTATAGGGTCTTCGTTACCTTATTACTTCAATAAATTACAATGTAATATAGTTATCAACACTTTAATTACACATCAAATGAAACAAATGTGGTTTCTTGTTACAAAGTACTAAAACAAAATAATAAATGACTTATTTCGAATATTGACTCTATATTTACTAACAAGACAATTCGGAAACGACATGGCACACACGTTTCGTGAATTCTTGGTTATAAAAAATTACGCTATAATATAATTTTTTTTCAACAGCCATATAGATAGAATGGTTGAATGGTGAGTGTTCAAAACTTTTGGTCGATACCACTGCTTGTGAACATTTTGTTCCCGAGACTCCTGTGCTGAAATGAAGTATCACTTATGAAACTTTAAAATCATTTGAATTACTAAGGTTTTCTATTATCAAGGCAATGGTAGCGTTAGTCAGATTTGACACTTTTATGGAAATTTTGATACTTTTTTTCCATACTTTTCAACTTCCTTATTGATTTAGCCTTCTAACGGGTTAAACTCAAGGGCCAGTAATGAGTAATGTATCGACAAAAAGGGCGCTGGTGTATAAACCTGGTATTATAATTAGTTTAACGAGTTAACGTAAACAAAGTAAAATAAACGCACTCCTAAATATAACAGCATTTGCAACAAATCAATAACAAGCGGATCACTTAAATTCAAATGACCTTGAAGACCTAGTTATAGTCTAAACATTTCTCCAGATCGCTTACGAGTTAAAACAAACGTTTTCAAAAATAACTGTTATATATTTTCTGTGAAGTAATATTAGCAAAAATAAATATTTACATAACTAGAAAATTACAATAACTACCAGGCAATGTGAGCTATCAATGTATGTTAACATGTTTCATGACAAAATAAATAAGAATGTATATTACACAACAAACAATCACAACCTAACAATATGTCGAAAAATAAAACAAAATAAACAATAACACATTTCGGATTGGTAGATAAAACTTTTTTCCTAAAACGTTTTCTAGACAAAATATGTACATTACAGTGTAAGTGAAAAAACATCCTTTGTATTGTTTCCAATAAACAAATTATACAGTTGTTAAAACAAATTGTTTACATGAAAACAAAACCAATACCGGGTCTGTTCCTGCATCGCTTCATGCAATTAATTGACGTAACATGTATGTTGAAGCATCGAGGTCAAGAAAACTTGAATGAAAATTTTCATTGTACAATGAGTATTGTAAAATTACAAACCGGTAAACAGGAAGTGACTGCATGACAGATGTACTATGCATACTTTCGCCGTTGGCGACACCAGTAAAAAACAAAAAACAAAACAAAAACAAGAACAAGACATAACGTAGAAAACTATGCACTAAATAGACCGTATATAAACGATCTAAATGTTCCGGTGATGAAAAAGTAAAATACCAAAAATACCAAACTCCAAGAATAATTCAAAATGGAAAATCCTTTATCAAATGGCAAAATCAAAAGCTCAAACACATCAAACGAATGGAAAACAACTGTCATATTCCTGACTTGGTTCAGGCATTTCTTTATGTAGAAAATGAACGATTAAACCTGGTTTTAGAGCTAGCTAAACCTCTCACTTGTATGACAGTCGCATAGATTTTCATTATATTGACAACAATGTGTGAGCAAAACAAATAGACATAATAGGTTAAATTGTCGAAAATTGGGGTACAGCCGTCAACATTGTGTTATAATCTTAATCACTATAAAACAAATAACTATTTTAACAAAGAAACAAATGGCATATAGACACTCTATAGACAAGGTACATAAGCAAAATTGAAAGACAAGAATAAATAAAATGACCATAGCACAATAACACAATGGCGGGATGTATAAATACCGAGTCACGTAAAAGTATATTACCAAAATTGGACTAAACAGTAAAGGTTAAAAATATACAAAACAAATAAAAGAACACTATAACACGTAATTAAGATGATAATCAACGTCAGTATCAAGAATCTATACTTCAGGACCATCATGTATTATTTGTGAAGTTGATATGGAATATTTATCAACAAGGTCTTGGCATCTTCCGATGAACGTTTTTTTTAGAAAATGCAAGTGAAGTGATGTCTGTTAAGTAAATGAAATAAACGCTTTTCCAGTTAGGGACATTCTTTGTATAATACATTTTGTAAGTCGATTTTGGTGATATCATAAAACATTGAACGCAATGGTTGCTTCTAGAAATGACATATATTTATAAACGAGCAAGACAAATATGTTGTCAACGGAAATAATTAAGTATGGTTGGTTTATATCAATTTTAGATGACTTTTCATAAGAATCAGATTCTTTTTTTTTTTCTTTTTTTCAATTCTTACAACAAAATATACGCATCTAAATCGGCCATTTTTTTTATTTGTCAAGATAAACTATTTGTTTTATCAATCTTTCATTTTAAAGTGAGCAATTTATATTTAAAGAGTAGAGAGGTCAAAATCATGATCTTACTCATACAACCAATACAGAAGAAGATTCAAATACTAGGTGATTATAATTGGGAAAGACATTTGTCAGAGAAATTACATTGTATGACTCCGTAAGTGGTTGAATATCGAGTAACGAGGTAGAAAATATTGGATTGAAATTCTTACTTAAAGACACTTACAATGGTATAGAAATTCCTCTTCAATAAGTAGTGTTAAGATAAATGGTTTATTTTCTAATGACGCGTATCGTATATATCATATGTATATAAGAGAATGATAATCCCTTTCTTCATGATTAAGTACGAGCGTTAGCGAGTTCTTATCATGATGAAAGGGATTATCATTCTCTTACAAACTTAGAATATTGTAAAGTGCTCAAGGCTCAAATGATCTCCTGATTGGTTTCATTCAAGAATTTGTTTCATTGTCAGTGCAAAGTTTATAATTAATGGATGACTTCCTTTTAGGCATTTCATTTATGTATTGGTCTTAGTGATGTAAGGACTAACTTTTAATTTGGGAAATTTTAATATATTGTGTTTAGATGACACAACGTTACAATGAAATGGTAGAAATTGTATAAGTTTCCTAATTGTGAGTATGAGTGTAAATTATGTAATATTTTAGTGTGGAACTATCTTTTGTTTATTTACAGTTCAGTTTAATAAATTAAAATTAAAATTGTATTGCACAGCCAATTTTATTCCAGCTCTTTACATCAAATACTACTTAATTAATTAGAGTTTAAATGTTCAAAGAAAAAGATTTTTATGGGAAATTCAAAAGTTCATTCAATTTATTTAATCTTAATTTTTTTCTTTTTCTTCTCTTTAGCATTGCTTTGATATTGCTTATTTTTTTTTGTAATTTGAAAGTTCTAAATATTTGCATAATAACACAGACGGTCTCAATTGTACTGCACAAGTAAACTTTAAACTTATTTTGATTTTTTGTTTGTTTTAAAATTCAACCTTCAATCAATAACCCTAATAAATGTGCTTCGGGCAGTTGTAACTCATTTATTAAAATTCTTTGTTTTAACTGTAAATAGGCCTAAACAAAAGGATAATCCGTTACTAAGAACATGATTTACATTCATTCTTCACAATTAAGGATCACCAAATTCTACACTTTCATTGGTTGAGAGCACTTTGCTATATTCTAATTAACGATATTAACCCCGGTTTACGGTGGGTTTCGTGTTGCTTAGTCTCTAATTTCCTATGTTGTTTTTGGTAAACTGTTGTTTGTCTTTTGGTCAATTGATATCTTCCGCTTCTCTTTAACAGATAAACACAATCGTGTTAACGACCTTGTCTGGATATATAAAATACCTTGCAACATTTGCTTCTGAACACATGTGTTGCGTATGCATTACATAGACTCTTTAAATTCTCCGTTGACAAATTCAGAAATTATTAAGAAACCAAGGTTCCATCTTCCTCAGGCAAAGTTAACCTTAGATGACTTTGACTATTAGAAGATTTTTTTTGGTCATATAGCTTTTATGTTATTTGGTCTTTCAAATGTTCTGGTTTCAGCGTTACTGATGAAGGTAAATCCAGAAAAGCGCTTCGGGCGCATGAAATTAATAAAGTATTTGTTTTCATGATTGAGTTTTACAAGTCCAACTTTTACAAAAGAGATACTATATTTTTAATCAGAGTAAGTTGAACTTTAAGTCTCGATATCAATTATAAAACTACTACATTGTAGCAGGTAAAATGGCCAATATATCTGACATTTACTCTTTCTTATGTCAGTTACATTAACATATCAGACTCTTAGATATTCCCCACGCACAATTCCACTATTGACAATTTCATTTGGAAACAGTTTTGAAAACATCAATAAATTGAACAGTAACTTCAAAAATTTACACCGTTTCTTTGTAATACAAAATATAGACAGTAATGTCTATTTCATGACATTAAAATATTTCTCTATAATAAAACGATATTCAAAATTCGGTTACATGTTAATGAACAACTCGAATACAGTTTGTTTTTGTTCCAAAAATCATGAGTTAAAACAACTATCGGTTGCAAATACATTTTGGTTGTCGAACAATGGAAAGCAATTTTATTTTGTATTTTAAATGATTAATTTATATTTCATTTTCATAAAGACTTATTTTAATTCCAAAACATTAATTGATTTGTTTTCTTTTCAGAAATTCCTCAACATATCTACAATAAAATATGTGAAGTCCATTTTATTTTTGTCATGTATAACTTTTTGTCTCAAATTTGTCATTCAAAATGTTAACCTGTAGGTAAAAATCGAGAACAACCACGAAGAGAACTGACAAGACAAGCACTGTAAAACCCACACATCCAATGTAAAGAGATGACTTCCTTGGGTCTGCAGCACTGTTCTTTTTCTTAAATATGTCGATAACTTTGTTTTATCTAACCTGTATGCATAGACACTGTTTAGACTACCAGTAGCCAAAGGTACATGACAATTACATGCACACTGGTGTAAGCATAAAACATCACAGTCATGTGGTCTTAATGTAAACAATGTGCTTGTAGCAGTACCTTTTGCCAGATCGTAGTCTGTAGCAGTAACGCTCGTTCTGTTTAAATTCAAATCGTTAGATGGGTCATTGTCGGTTGATACTTCAAAATTTATGTCGTTGGTTGTAGTAGTAACACTTGTTGTAAATAAGCTCAAATTGTTGTTTGTAGCAGTAACTGATGTTGTTTCTAAATTCAAGTCGTTGATTGTAGCATTATGGGTTGTTGTTTCTAAATTCAAAGCATTATTCAAGTCGTTGGATGTTGCTTTAACAGTTGTTTCTGTTGTTGGATTGTACAGTGTCGTACGCGTTGATACACTGTTTACTAAAATACAACAAAATTATATTTTAGAAACATTTGTTACAAATGAGTAGTCAAAATTGATAGCAGCACTTCCCTAGATGTTCAGGATCCCTATAATCAAATCGTGTTAAAATAATGAAGTCCTGTAGATTGCTGTAAAAGCGAAAATAGAAAAATAATGACTTTCAGTTATCAGACACAGATGTGGAATTTGAAAACAAGGTTTCAAAATGTCTGACGGTCACAATGAGGAATTACAAACACAGTGACATGCAGCCAAAAACTATTTCAAATGCATGGAATGCTTGTAATGTGCTTTGAAATGTTATGGCTTTGTAAAGTGATTAACGTTTAGCTAAACATAATTCTGGTCTCCTATTTCAATTTTCCTTTGGTACACTAGTATCATATACTTTCTTTAGCGCATCACTAAAAGCTAGTCTAAATTGTGTTGACTTAAACACCCATGCATATACGGGTTATAGTTTTAGAATAGGTGTTGCAACATCTGCATCAGCCAATGGTATATCTTTAGAAGTGATTCAACAAATAGGAGATGGAAATCAAATGCTGTAACAAATTTTATAAGGATGCACAATTTTTGAAGGTAGGGAGGGGTCAAAAGGCTTGCTCTGCCAATAGATAGAATATTTCTTTATGGGCCGTACATGATTTTTTAGATTTTATATACAATATAGAGTATTGAATATTAAAATAAGTAAAGCGTTCAACAAGGTTTGCTCTTTACTTTGTGTGCCTTACACAGGTATTGTTCTACACTATTAAATGTGTTCTTACATGTAATTATAAAAATGTGGAGGTCAACAGGGCTTGCTTTATATTTCTGATTGTTTTGTAAGTATTGTTTTATTCGATTTGTGAGTAAACCTCTCATAATATTGTGAAGAGATTTCGGGTGGCGGTCTCTTCACATTAAATTCTTGGGAAATTTATTTCGCCACCTTTGCAGATTTGTTGCCATTTATTCAGATTATGATTATTGCATACATTGCATAATTGATTATATAATCCAGTTTATAATGATTTTATGATAATAAATGACCTTTAATGCAAATAGTCATTTAATGTTACTGCAAATGAACTCAAACTCCTTGGAGATTCAATGTACTGTAGTATATAAAGCTCAAAGTTCGTCTTATGTCTGTCTATGAGCAAATATAACTAGCGGCTCCAAGGAATGTATCGCTCACGATGCATTTTGGCATACCTATGATACAATGCAACAAGAATGTTTTCTGTTGAATGGGAACTGTGTTGGTCGAAATCTTTTTTTATTAAATTCTTCTTTATCTTTTTCATCAAAACCATAGAAATAGGCAAACATTGTTATGAGAGGGCAATATCTCGTAAAGGCGATTTCCGTCACTTTGTCTTACAGGAAAATCGTATGTTTCGCTGATAATTTTGCTGTTAAAGTTTTCGCTTTCAGTTACAGTTTTAATGATAATCGCCAAAATGGGTAATTATCGCCATTTAAGGGCAATAAGTCCTATAAGGATTCAACTAACGACTTTTGTCATATTTATTTGTAGAACTTGTCTTGCTATTCATATTTGCAATATTTTTCTTTCTCCGTATTTATTGTAGATTAATAAAAGTTAAAACACAATAATTGATCGAAATCGGTATTTTAGACAATAGATTCTATAAATAGTCGTAAGACGATTTCGACCAATCGATATTTTTGAGTTATTATTTTGAACATACATTTTGTTGTTTACAGTTTCTCTCTATCTATACGATATTCCAGGGCTTGTATTTCCTATCATGATTTCCTTGATAGAGGGTTGCTGCTCACAAGGAAGCTATTAAACCAAGATTTCCAAGTGGTAAAGTTGAAATCATCTAAGTCTTTAGTTTTCTATGTTGTATTTTGTTTACTGTTGTTTGTCTGCTGGTCTTTTTCTTTTTAGCCATGGCGTTGTCAGTTTATTTTTGACTTATGAGTTTGAATGTCCCTTTGGTATCTTTCGCCTCTCTTCTACTACAGTTTTCGCAAAAAGTTATAAAATCGTCATTAAATGCTAATAACTCCTATAAGAAATCGATTGATGATTTCGTCCATGTTGACTTATTTGTTCATCTGGTTTTGCCAATTATTTTTGCCATAACAATTTCCATATGGCAAAATGTTGAGTACTTTGCTAATTTGAATAGCGGCCATATTGGCTTATTATGACAGCAGCCATTTAAATAGGATTTTACATACCATCAAAATAAATATGCAAATATGTCAATTCCTAAGTCACATCAATACTTTTTCATTTGAATTACACAATATATTTGTAAACATCCGCCAAAGGAAGTTTTCAAAGACACATTAGTTTTAGATCCAAGACGGAAAAGACTTGATAAATATCAAATTTGATATAATTTATATTTTCAATCTTCAACAAAGGGAAGTAATGCAATCAAAGGGTCTGTAACGTGGTTCAAATCCCATGAATAAAGTACCTATGATCTTGCCAATTGCTCTATATCTATATGTGCATTCGCATGGTGGATAATGGCTGCATAGCAGGAGACGCTAATTGAAATAAGAAGATGTGGTATGAATGCAAATAAGACAACTCTCCATCCAAGTCACAACGTGTAAAAGTAAACAATTATAGGTCAAAGTACGGCCTTCAAAACGGAGCCTTGGCTCACACCGAACAGCAAGCTATAAAGGGCCCCAAAATAACTAGTGTAAAACAATTCAAACAGGAAAACCAACGGTCTAATCTTTATAAAAAACGAGAAACGAGAGACAACTACTGTAAATTCAGAAATTGTTGCGTGCATTTATTATTGCGATTTTGTCATTTGAGACTAAAATGCGATTTTAATTTTATGATATTGAGAAAAATCCTGTTTAATTCATATAAACAATTTCAAAATGCGAGTTTAAATTATTGCAATTATAACCCTGTCGCAATAATAAAAACATCGCAATAATTTCTGAATTTACAGTATTACCTTGGACAAAATGGCGTTGAATAAAATAACGTACACAGGTAAATTTAAATATAATAATTTTGTTGTTAGGAGAAATATTTTTACAAATATAAATTTAACAGAAATTTTGTTACACTGTTATTGTATAATTTTCCGTTAATTAAACATATGCATTTCTAATTAAACGGCTTGATTTGTGCAATTGCGTTCAATTTGAATTTAAATATAAAATATTAAACTTCGTTGGATGAACAATTTAAATCTAACTCTCTAAGATGAACAATTAAAGTAAAATTACATTTGGTTAATTCCTTCCTACGTATTCCAAAGTAAAACGAAAATTTGTTAGAATTAAGAAGACTTTTAAAATTTATTTTCGAAAAAATTAATTGAGGATCTAAAATCTTTCGTCACATACATTTTGTAAGAAAGGAATAGATAAGAAACGAAATACAATGCATTAATGGAGTGATTTTCTATATACAAACTTACTTGAACATCTTTGACACAGGACAGCATTTGTAGCGGCACAATTGGTAGATTTCCACTGCCTATCAATTACCATACGACCACAGTTCTGGTAATCCCGCAACGGATTGTTACATCTTGTATCCATACAGTTTGGTTCTTTGGATGGCTCCCAATTATTCCAAATATCCGGGTGTAGATATTCATCATTTACCCATTGGAAGGCCTCCTTTGATGTAATCCAAAGCAAACCTATCCAAACGTCTGAACTATAAAATAGTCAATAAATTTGGCTGTACTTGTAGAAAACTGATTAAAACGGTATTTCACATCCTAAATTTTACGGAAATTCATAACCTTAATATTATTTTTCTTGAATTTAGGGGATTAAATATGGCCGCTGAGCTGTCAACACCTTGAAAACAGCTCCCAGTTTTTGCAAATTATTGTTATTTATTGTGATTGCCATAAAAAAGATTATGTTCAAAAGTTGTAAAATTGAATGAGGATTCTAGAGATATATATTTTGTGGATGATATTTAAAGGAAAAACCAAAAGTGACTTTCAAAGATTTTGTACCTGAAATTTAATGTGGAAATATTGATTTTGTTTGTGAGCAGTTTTGACTATTGACTACAAAATGCCTGTAGGGAGTTCTTCACAAGGTGACAAAACTGGAGTTAGACCACAAGGTAAAAAATCTACAAACACAGTTCAGACATTGCTTTCAGCTAGAAAAGATTTGGATTCACAAAAGAATTCTAAACTCCCAAAGAGAACTCATTCAGAACTTTCAAGTGAGTCAGATAACAGTATAGAGTTAAGTGGTTTAAGCAATTTACAAAGAGACTTTGATGAGATTAAATTGAACCTTAAGGGTGTAACAAAGAAAGACGATTTTGATATGTTTACAAAAGATCTAGTCAGAACACATGATTTGGAGATAGTAGTTTCCTCAATTGTAAATAAACTTTTCCAAAGATTTGAGTCTACAATGGACAAAAGATCAACTGTAGAGTAGCACAAGTAGAAAAGAAATGCAAGAAAAATTGAATCTTTGTCTATTGAAAATGCAGACCTTAGAAAACAAATTGATCAAGTAAGAGAAACAGTCATCAATGAAAAGAAAATTTTAAAAGACACTGTTAATTATACACAAGAAGCAATTATAAGTGCAAATTACAATGAACAGTATTCAAGAAAAATAATATTAAGGTTATGAATTTCCCAAGACGTGAAAAACAAGACTTACGATCAGATTTCATTGAGAAAGTAAGGAGAGATTTGAATGTGCAGTTGGAAGAAAGAGATGTAGTAGCTATTCATCGCCTGCCCTCCAATCAACCTGGGCCGAACCCTGTCATTGTAAGACTATTTAATAGTGATGTCAAAAGGAACATTATGAGAGTAAGAAAAGACTTGAAGGACAAGGTACGATTCTCTGATGATGTCACAAGGAGAAATATGCAACTGATTACCAAACTTAGAGACATGGAATGTTTTGAATCAGTGTGGTACTATAATTGTGGGGTTTTTGGCAGAACTGAAGATGGACTGCAACTTAAGTATGGACTTTTTGATGACGTTCGAAGAAGACTGCAGGAAAGAAAGTAAACACTTGATTAAAAATTTATTTCAAAATTGATAGTTTTTGTCTATATATATGTTAACATAGAAATTTGAAAACAAACTATATAATTATATATATATATATATATATATATATTTAATCATTATGAATACTATTAAATCATTGTGTAAAAGCATTAAAAGGTTGGCAAAATTATGTTTAAAATATTTATTCTGCAAAACTGGAAATTTTGGCATAAAAAGTATAGAATGGTTTGATATTTATATGTCCTGTTACTGTCTGCAATGTTGTGTTGTTTTGAAAAATATTTTATGTTGTATATTGATACAAAGTTATTACAAATATGGGTTCTTTAAAATTCTGACTGTTAATTGTCAAGGACTGAGAGATAAAGCAAAAGAAAAGATGTCTTTAATATGCTGAAGTTAAAAGCATGTAACATTTACTGTATCCAGGATACACATTTTACAAAGGATTTACAAAATAGTGTTAGATCTATGTGGGGATACGAAAGTTATTTTTCTTCTGTCAGTTCTAATTCTAGAGGAGTTGCTATATTATTCAACAATAATTTTGAGTTCAAAGTGTTAAAAGAAAAAAAGATATAAATGGTAACTATTTAATTTTAGAAATTTTGTAGAAAATCAAAAATTACTTTAGTGTGCTTATATGGACTAAATACGGATAGTCCTGAATTTTTTGATAATATTATGAGCATTGTTGATGATTTTGAAAATGAAAGTTACATAATTTGTGGTGATTTCAATCTTGTACAGAACCCTTTTATAGATTATTGTAACTACAAACATACTAATAACCCTAAGGCTAGAGACAGTATTTTAGAAATCATTGAAGAAAGAAGTTTAATAGATCCATTTAGGAGCTTTATCCCAATGTTCAAAGGTTTACTTGGAGAAAAGAACTCCTTTAAACAGGCTAGATTAGACTTCTTCTTCTTACAGATAATATGTTAAATAGTCTCAAAACTGTGAAGTACATCCAAGCTATCGTTCAGATCATTCTATGGTATTACTTGAACTGGAATTTAATCCCTTTATTAGAGGAAAAGGTTTATGGAAGTTCAACAACTCCTTACTTTATGATATAGAATATATAAATACAGTTAAACAAAAGATTAGGGAAATCAAAGCGCAATATTGCACACTTGTTTATAATTTTGATAATATTGATGAGATTGATAATGAAGATATTCAATTGAGAATTAATCACCAACTTTTCTTGAAACTTTATTGATGGAAATCAGGGGAAAAGTATTTTTACTCCAGTTACAAAAAGAGGGAATCTGAAAAAAGGGAAACAAATTTACGAAATGAAATTATACAGTTAGAGGATAATGTTGATGAACTTTCAATAACTAAACTTGAGAGCAAAAAAACTGAACTTGAACAATTACGTATTAAAAAGTTAAAGGGTAAAATAGTCAGATCACGTGTTCAATGGATAGAGGAAGGAGAAAAACCAACAAATTATTTTTGTGGATTGGAGTCAAAAAATTTTATGAGTAAAATTATACCAAAAATTGAAAGAGATAATGGGGTAATACTTACTGATCAGAACAATATTTTAAAAGAAGTAAAACTTTTCTACGAAAATTTATATCAGAAGAGAGATAACTCAAGTTCAGTAGCTGATCTGAAAGAAGATCTTAAAAATGTAAATGTTCCAATACTTTCTAGTGATGAGAAGGAGAGCTTGGAGGGTAGAATCACAGTCAAAGAGGCTGGACAGGCATTAAAAAATATGAAAAATAATAAAACTCCTGGCTCTGATGGCTTTTCAACTGAATTTTTAAAATTTTTTTGGAGAGATCTCCAGTTTTTTGTGGTTGAATCTCTAAATTATGGTTCAGAACAGGGAGAATTGTCAGTAACACAAAAGCAAGGAATTATTACTTGTCTTCCAAAAGGAAATAAACCTCGTCATTTTTTGAAAAATTGGCGTCCTATTTCACTTTTAAACACTGCCTATAAAATTGGATCAGCAGTAATTGCAAATAGATTTAAGAGTGTCCTTGACAAACTTATTAATTTAGATCAGACTGGTTTTATTAGTGGGAGGTACATAGGAGAAAATATAAGGCTTTTATATGATATCATGCAATACACAGAAGACCATGAAATACCTGGACTCTTGTTGTTAATAGATTTTGAAAAGCTTTTGATTCAATTTCTTGGGATTTCTTGCTAAATGTTTTAAAGTTCTTTAATTTTGGAGAATCAATTATCAACTGGATAAAAGCGTTTTATAATAATATCAAGTCTGCAGTGATACAGGGGGGTAACCTTTCAGAATTTTTTAACATAGGTCGGGGCTGTCGACAAGGCGATCCACTTTCACCTTATCTTTTCATCCTATGTGCTGAGATTCTTGCACTAAAGATTAGAGGAAATAAGGAAATTTGTGGTATTAAAGTTGCTCAAGTTGAGCATAAGTTGTCACAGTTTGCTGATGACACTTCATTGATTTTAGATGGTAGTGAAAATCTTTATATGAATCCTTATCTGAATTGGACTGGTTTGCAAAATATCTGGTTTAAATATAATTTTGCAAAAACACAAGTTATTTGGATTGGAAGTAAAAGTATAGCAAGGAAATTGTATGTCCTGATGTAAACCTTTCATGGGAGAGACAACTTTTAAATTACTTGGTATAAATTTTGATGTTGACTTAGAAAATATCGTCAACATCAACTATAATGATAAAATTACACAGATTAAGAACATAATAAAACAGTGGCTAAAAGAAACCTTACAGTAATAGGTAGAATAACTGTGATAAAACTCTTGTTTTACCTATTTTAAACCACCTTATTATTTCTTTGCCTAATCCTTCTGACAGTGTATTCCGAAAAATTAATGAAATTTTTATACATTTGTATGGAACTCTCCTATACATAGAGTGAAGAAGGAAGTATTGATTAAAGAATATTTGGAGGAGGATTAAAATGATAGATCTTTATAGTTTTACTATGGCACTCAAATCATCATGGATAAGAAGGATTTTCAGAGAGATAATAAGTGGCAAAGTATTTTGATGTCTGATATTGATAAAAATAAACTTTTAATTGTGGTGTTCAGTATATCAAACAAGTTAGTTTATTAATCAAAACAATTTTGGAAAGATGTATTCAGAGCATGGGAAATGATTATTGATAAAGAGAGAAATATGGACTATGATTATTTTTTATCAAGTCCTATTTGGTTTAACAATATGATCAGAATTGGTAATAAACCTGTTTTTTATCAACATTGGTTTAATCATGGTTTACAATATGTAAACGATGTAATAGATGAACATGGATTTTTATTTCATTAGAAATGTTACAGCAATGTTATGATATGAATGTAATTTTTTGAATTACATGAGTGTTATTTCTGCTATTAAAAAAGCAGCAAATAATTACAAAAAAGATACATATAAGTTATGTTGTCCATTTATTCCAGCTTGCTTACAAGTCTTTTTTAAAAGCAGAAAAGGTTTTAAAGATATGTATAAAATACTAATTAATAACAATGTAACTCCAACAGGACAACTGAAGTGGGGTGAAATATTAGGCGAAGATCTCAATTGGAAACATATATTCAAACTACCTTTTACAGACACTGTCAATACCAAACTACAGTGGATTCAGTACAGAATCAACCACAGAATTCTTGCCTCAAGTAAATTTTTATGTAAAATCAAACTTATTGATAACCCTTTATGTTATTTTTGTAAATTAGAAGATGAAATTATTGAACAAATTCTGTGGAATTGTGAGATTATCCAAAATTTTTTACAAGATATTGATTATTGGTTTTTATCTGGTGGGGAAGCCTGCCATTGAATAAGTTAAATTTTATTTTTGGAGATATATCAAAAGTTGGAAAACATAACCAATATAATTTGATTTTCTATACATGAAACAATATATATACAACAGTAGATGTTTTTAAAAGATCTTTCACTCAGTGCCATTAAAGAAAAGCTAAAATATATGTACAATTTAGAAAAATAATGGCAGTCAAAATAAAAAAAAGATCACTTTGATACCATGTGGAATGCATTTAAAGAATTATTTTAATAATTCATTTTGTTATTTATTTTTACAAATACTTATTGTCAAACATAAAATAATATATTATTTAATCTTATAGCACAATTTATTAATATCTACTGAAATCTTACAGGATATTTTTAACCTCTTCCTTTTCATAAAATAATTTACCCTTCTCATGTGGTACATAGTACTGCATACACATTTAACTCTAATTTTCTTTTCTTTCCGTGATTTTATTCTCTTTTCATATATACATAAAATGAATTTTCAACAATGCTTATTGTTACAGATAAATAGATATTCAAATGTATTGCTTATATTACTATATGTATGTTTGATGTGTTGTATTTGTTGTAATTCTTGAAAATAATAAAATTAAAAAAAAAAAAAAAAAAAAAAAAAAATTTACGGTAATATTGTACTTAAAGCGCGGAAATCACTATGTGATCCGTGTAAACTCATCGAACCTTTAAATAAACTTATTAGTAAAGGTTATCTTACCAATGATGTAATTAGATCTTTGAATATAGTTTACATTGGCACTAATATCGATTTTGTCGTCAGCAAATTAAAACATAACTAAATTTGTATTCTTTTCAAACGGGATGTATAAAGACACACCCACGTTCATTTTGATCTATAAAGAGGTTAAACTCCTAACTATCCTACTGTCTGTCGATACATTTATTTTGGCATTGCACAAGTCATGTCTTCTTTGGCTGTCCATGACGTTAAAATACTAAATCCCTGGGATGTGTTTTAGTTGATTTTAGTCTCTGATGCATGATTTTTATTATTAATTGTTTTGGCTTTTAACTAGCTGTCAGTAACTGCGAGTACTCTCAAATCGTACTTTCTTGTTTATTTGACCTGTTGATACTAATTGTAATGCTTTTTGTTATTTAATGTTATTCAGGGTTATATCTGGTCTATATACCAGCTTTGATAAGTGTTTGGTACTACTATAAATTTTCACTTCGTACTATGAACATCAAAATTATTTATTTTTAAAAATATTTCCTTTCTCTATTGGAACTGTACACGTATACCTAACAACAAAATTATTTTATTTACCTGTGTTTAAAGTTATTGCAAATGGCTGATATTTTTATTCGAGCATATTGTTTTTCTTAAATTGTTTAACATTTCATACCGATATAACATGTTACTTTTATTATTCTTCCTTAGTTTATTCATTTTGTATTTACATTGTATCATAGGTCAAATTTATTTATTCAGTGTATGTTCACTGGTGTTAATATGTCCTTTGATTGAGTTAAGATATTTCAGTTGATATTTTATAGTGTGTCTTTCTATGTTGTGATGTTACACTATTGTTTCAGAAAATGGGTGAAGGTTTGGTACCATTAAAACGTTTAAACCCGCTGCATTTGTTTGCACCTGTCCTAAGTCAGAATCTGATGTTCAGTAGTTGTCGTTTGTTGATGTGGTTCATAAGTGTTTCTCGTTTCTCGTTTTTATATAGATTAGACCGTTGGTTTTCCTGTTTGAATGGTTTTACACTAGTAATTTTGGGGCCCTTTATAGCTTACTGTTCGGTGTGAGCCAAGGCTCCGTGTTGAAGACCGTACTTTGACCTATAATGGTTTACTTTTATAAATTTTGACTTGGATGAAGAGTTGTCTCATTGGCACTCATAGCACATCTTCTTATATCTAATTACTAGTGAAACTAAATGAAGTAAATAAACATGTTAAATGTATTCATCTGTCAAATTTGTTTTTGTATGTATAAATATATTTTGGGATGTTTATAAAATACACGGATGTATAGATATAAAATAGAAGCATAAGAATGTGTAATGTCTGTCGCATATTTATCACATATTTTGATGTGACTGCATCGTAAGTATTATCATCCTTTACGATGATTGATGTACTACCTATTATAAGATGTACATATATAAAAATAAGGAGAAGTGGTATGATTGCCAATGAGACAACTATCCACCAAAGTACAAATGAAGTGGATGTAAGCAATTATAGGGAACCATACGGCATTCAACAATGAGAAAAATCCATACCGTATAGTCGACTATAAAAGGTCCCAATATGAAAAATATGAAACAATTCAATTGAGAAAACAAATATGACAGACGTGAACCAACGATAACCACTGAACTACAGGCTCCTGACTTAGAACAGGCCCATAAAGAATGTATGAATATAATTGGAATGTATAATTAGAGATTATACATGGATTTATTGAACCTTTACGCGTATAATTTTGAAACTATAACTATAGCCAACATAATCATAGTGACAGCCTTATCCTTCTAATGCACGTAGCTGTGAGTCATGGTTTTAAAAGTATTTCTAAAAGAGGATGCACTGTTCAAAATTTATTTGAAATGTTTAATTTCCGAAAATTGAGGATTTGGGGTTAATGATCACCAATCATACCTTCTAAGAATATTACATTTTATAATTTGTTGATTTAATTTGTTTTAAACAGTCAAACAACCATGCAACAATAAATTTATTGAAAATTGCGCTCATATAGAAATAAAATAAGAAGTATAGACACTTTAATGTAGATTTAAAATTCACGATAAATTAAAGCCATTCCAGGATGGTATTTTGGTAATCTTCATACATAATTTGTAATTGTTCTTAAGAAAACGAATCATTCCTGCATAAAACGTACACATAACAAATCTTGTCAGGTGGGCTGGTTCTTTTTACAACCCTGAAAAGGGGTAAGGTGGGGGAAGGGGTTGACGCATGATTTTTGCATTTTTAATGGCATGATACGTTAACTTTCTGATTACTACTCGTGATTTATGATGAAAATCATGTGTCCGTAAATCTTTACCGTATAAAATTGTTTTATTGTTAATGCTTTAAGTGCTTATTTTGATTTTAAACTGGGCGGACCTTGATGAGGAGGTAGTATTAAGTACTCAAGACGTTATCTGGAGTTTGCTAACGTACACTACCGATTAAAGCTTATGTTTATTATAGAATTGAATGCTGATTTTTATAATTCATACGAAATAAAAGCAAGTGACCATCACAATTTTGCATGAAGCATGGAAGCGCGTCTTGCTTACAATATGATAGTAACTTTCTTTCATTTCGTATAAATTTTAAAAGCACATAATCTAATTTTCATGTTTACAGATTTTCTATACAAACATTGTATATTATGTTTTCCATATTTTGAATTTGAACACAAAACTTCGGTAGAAATTGTCTATTGTATTGAAAGCAGTATCACTCAACGTGAAATCAAATATAAAACGTCATAAAAAAAAAAAACTTATTACAAACGGGATAGCACATTCTAGTTTTTACTGTGATGTTGTTTACCGAGCCTGTAAATTTAGACACGATCCGATTAAACTTATCGATCATTTAAATAAACTTATTCTAAAGGTTACTAATTTAACACTGTAATAAGATCTTTGAATATTATTTTTTTCTGTATAGATATTGATTTTGTTATCAGTAAATTAAAACCATACTAAATATCATTGTTATACACATATGAACATTCATTGTTCTACAATTTGTCGATACCTATATTTTGGCATTGCACAAGGTCAGGTTTTTTCTAACTGTTTATGACGATTTTACACTAAATTCTTAGATGTTGTGTGTGTACTAATTGATATTTTAGTCATAGACACAAGATTTTTCATAGTGGTTAGTGGCTTTGAACTAGCTTGCAGAAACTACAAGTACTCTCAGATCTGTACCTTATGTCTTTTGTGTTTTGTTAGGGTTTTGATGTGTTTTGTATCGATCTGATGAGTTCAGACGTTTTCAACTGATTTTATACTTTGTTCTTATGTTGTACTGTTACACCTCTGTCTTAGGTTAGGGGGTTGGCGCCAGCAAACATGTTTAACCCCGCCATATTATGTATTTGCTTGTCTCAAATCAGAAGCCTGTAATTCAGTGGTTTTCGTTTGTTGCTGTACATCATTTTTATTTTTCGTTTATTGATTTGTATTAAATCAGGCCGTCCGTTCTCTCGTTAGAATTGTTTTACTTCGGCTTAACGGGGCCGTTTACAGCTTATTATGAGGTATGGATTTTACTCGTTGTTGAAGGCCGTACGATGACCTATAGTTGTTATCTTCTACGTCATATGGTCTCTGGTGGAGAGTTGTCTCATTGGCAATCATACCACATCTTCTTATTTTAATATATGATGGAATCAAATGATTCGTCGTTCAACCAATAAAAGATCAGCTTTTATATGAATTGAACACCTACTGTAAATATATGTATTAAGATTTATATGTATACAAAAATGAACGAATTACTTTATTGTGTTTTAGTCCAAAACGAGCATAGAATGCATTAACAAAGAAACATGTTGAAAAGACTTGAATAATGAGAGAAAAAGACAACAAATATAACTATGATGGGACAGATATGTAACAGTAATTTGTGTCATAATCAGACGAGGAAAGTATAATGACAAATGGTTATATGACAACACAGCAGAAGATAATGTACGCGAAGGATTTCTATGACGTCTTTGTTGATTTTATACCAATCGCTAATCTTTTATCAATGGTGTTTAAAAGAACTTAGAAAAAAAATATGTATTATTTTTCGTACTAATAATTTGAAATTGTTTTAGTTTGCGAGTTCTTGAAACTATGCCAGTAATTGAACTTATGCATAACAACAGTATTTGAATAAATGGAAATATTACATATGGTGTTGCATTCTTCTTTTTCATTGGTTATTACGATCACGTGATTCAAAGTATATTTAAGTGAATGGACGCTATGTTTCTATTTATATATCTATATATTGACGGTCATTATCAAAAATCTTGCAAAATACAATGTAAAATACACAGAAAGAACATTGAAATCCATTTCCATAATACGCTATTTACATATTATGTAATATGTAAATTAAGGACTTTCACTAAGTCAATACGTTATATGGACCTCGTCAAAAGTCCATAATTGATAAATATCTTCGTTCTTAAGGTAGCTGGGTTGTCTTCCTCCATCTTGGATTTTGAAATAGCAGATTACAATCGGTCTATATCTTTAATGAAATGTGCATATTTCGAGAGTAGTACGTAATTCATGTGTAAGACTTTTCATGTAACTATAGAAAATTATGTGTTTTATCATATTTACGGCTGTATTTTACAAAAACAGAATAATTTTGTTTGATTAATTTTTTTCAACTTTGCCACATAAGGGAGATAACTCAGATAGAGGAACTTTTATAATAGAATGTGTTGTGAATTTACCTCTTTTATTATGTAGCAAGAAAACGAGTCCGGCGACCCCATTTTTCTTTTTCTTATCTGAAAGCATATTATTAGAGCTATCTTCTCATATTTTATCTAACAATTCTATGGTGTAGTTTTCTTTTATCACACAAAATTGTGTTTTCCATGCATAATCTATAAACAATCTGACAATTTTGCACAACCTGTAGCGTGAAAAAGCCCGATGACCCATACTTTTATTATATTTTATTGTTTCTACAGCTTAAAAATCTTTCGGATGTACATGTTGTACATGCAGTCTTGTTTTATTTTGTTACAAGAAAAGGTCCCCATTTCCGACATCAAGACAACATATTAGGTTTAAAGGTGTATTCAAATATATTCAAATTGCCGTGAGAGTGCGGAGATCGTTAAGTGTACCCTCGGCTGATTAAAACCTAATACTCAGAAACAGATAGTTGCTGCTTACTCCATAAAGCACGCAGAACCTACAGGTGGGGATGTCTTTTTCTTTAGTCCCAATTTATAAATTAAAATCGCTTTCAGCCTTTGCCATTAAAAATACCATATATGTTTTATGTTTATTTCAATATAATTAAAAGAAAATATCTCATTAATTTTTTAAGTTCGTACCTGGTATCAGATATTCTAACTGGTATTCTAAAATGCTTGTTAATTTTTTTTTAAAGGGGTTCTCTCAAACATGGTTAATTGTAACTGACATTCAGAAATTCACCAACAGACCGGTGTAGCTTTGTGTGACCATCTAAAATTATTTATCAATAATACATCTAAGTAAAAATATTTGCTCATTTGTTTGAACTATTTATAAAGGCTGATTTGTGCTTTAATGTACCAAGTGTTTCTGTATAAATGTTAATCGTGACATCCCTTATTCAGTTGACATTTTAAAAATACATAATGCGTGTCTGTTAAATATCTGCTTGTACAAATTATTGACAAGTCCAGCCTAAAGCATTACACGCATATTTATGACGATAACAGCTTAATGAGACACGACTATACGCTTCTTTGTATTAGACACACACGCTGATTGTGCATTTAACGTAATTCTTCACAAGGTTTCATTCAACAGGAACACATTTCAACCGAGGTGATTAAATTTCGCGTGCATGACGGAGACACAACAAATACCAGTTTAGGAGTATAAAGTATTATCATCTGAGGTTAATTCCGCGTGCTTGACGGAGACACAACAAACACCAGTTTAGGAGTATAAAGTATTATCATCTGAGGTTAACTCAGCGTGCTTGACGGAGACTCAACAAACACCAGTTTAGGAGTATAAAGTATTTATCATCCGAGGATAATTCAGCGTGCTTGACGGAGACACAACAAACACCAGTTTAGGAGTATAAAGTATTTATCATCCGAGGACAATTCCGCGTGCTTGACGGAGACACACCAAACACCAGTTTAGGAGTATAAAGTATTTATCAGCCGAGGATGGAACTGACGATCTTACGCACTTGTGGGTATCATGCAGCTACGAGACCACTTGTACTGAGGCAATTACATGTTAAAATATTACTAAGAAACTGACGTGTCACTTATCTTGAAAAACTTTTCAACTTGCTCCAATTAATTATATATTTTAAGAACCATTTTACACACACGTATTGAAGTATACGTCAACGAGACAGCAATCTAACGACAAAAATAATCAAAGGACATCTTGAGGAGGGCACAATACTGTCTTTAGGTGTCTAAACCATGTGTCAGGCTATAAATCGTCCTGAGTCCATAAAATTAATTAACATAATGTACATAAAAGAACAAAAGTATAAGAATAACCAGTACAGGGTAAAGAGCACTCACCTCTTAAAGAACGGTATTAAACATTTCATTAAAACGCACAAAATAAATAGCGTATGTCTTTTACAGTACGTCCCCAGGTACTCAAAATTCGTAGCTTGCTGATAAGAATTCATGTTGTATTTTATACAAATTTCATATACATGTAGCACCTTCATAATACAGGAAGATATTGTATTGTGCAGTTCACAAACACAAACTGTACAGAAAACAAACAAGGAATTTTATATATAATGTTGCTTCAAACTATATAACTTAGCGAATTGATATTCTCCAAAATACGGGTCGCAATGATTCAACAACAGTTTTTTAAAACCTATATCAATAAGCTAGAGAAAACGATTTTCAGAATAGGTCTTTAACTTGTTAGCTTTATAAACATGATACCGTCGAATGTTGAATGCGAAATGCCACACTTATCAAATTCCTGCTCGTTTAGTTATAATAGTTCCCTAATAAATCACTTTTATTTCTTATGCAGCAAAATCCTGCAATCTGATTGGTTAATTACCCGGTGTAAATAACACCCCACCCTTGTTCACCTGGGGATAAATAAAATGTTGCCAAAATTCCAAAAATAAAAATTTTGCCAAAATTTAGGGAAAAAAATAAAATGCAAAAAAAAATAATAATAAAATTGCAAAATAAAAATAAATAAATTTGAGGACAAAAATTTTTAAAAATTAAAAAATTAAAATTTAGTTTTTCTTCACAAAATTAAAAAAACACAAAAATTTCCAAATTTCGCGAAAATAAAGAAAAAAGTATTTGACAATGCGTAGCAACATCGGTGTTGAAAAATGTTGCACTGGAAATTTTCATTAGCATTTTCAATTTTACATCCCGGTTTAAAATGAGTAAAGGAAACGCTTCGTAAGAAATTCGCTATCTTGGTGTAAGCAGGGTGTACGGAATTTTACACCGGTATTGAAAATGCATACACCCTTCGGTTGCGCCTCAGGGTGTATGAATTTTCCACACCGGTGTAAAATTCTGTACACCCTGCTTACACCAAGATAACTCATAATATACTTTTGACAATATTTTGTTAATGTGTTGACCAATTTGTGATATGCACATCCCATTTATTTCAATAATGAACACAATACAGTAACTGAAATCTGAGACTACACTGCAAACATGCGCACATCGAACCACATTACCAAGAGCGAACAGAAGATCAATACCAAGGAAAAGAAAATTCGTCCCGCTTATCACAAATTTTGACAAAATATTACATTGAATTTCATGATTGAATGAAATTATCAGACGTATCATATGGTCCTGTCCTATTCTTTTCTTCGTAGTGTCTCCATGAAAATCAGTCAACTGACCTTACAATGTATCACGCTATATAACCTGTTTGTCTCAAATCAAAACAATAATTAGTATGCCTATTATTATAAGAATTTGATAATAATCAGCGACTGGTGATAATAGAATATACTTAGATAACTTTCCAACACTTCAAATTGCCACTTTCGCTAGCGCTGCAACGTGCACCGATATTGAAAAGGAGTCTTATGGTGAACAATGTTCATGGTTTGTCGTGAAAACATATTCACGTGCCTGTCATGAACAACAAATTTGAATGTAATTATATATTATAAAGAGACTGACAAAATTACGGAAGCGTATTAGGCCATCCTTTTTTTCAAATTGTCGACTTTAATCTTGAATTTTCAACTTTAATCTTGAATTTCCAACTTTAATCTTTGAATTTCAACTTTAATCTTTGAATTATCAACTTTAATCTTGGAATTATCAACTTTAATCTTGGAATTATCAACTTTTATCTTGAATTTCCGACTTTAATCTTGGAATTATCAACATTAAACATGGAAATTCCAATTTTAATTTTCCTACCCTCATTAGTCCGTCACTGATTTTTCCGACTTTCATTAATCGAGTGAATCTCTGAGCTGAGAACATTGACTGACTGTCGCCTCTGCCAAACAGTGCACTTCTGTTTGATTTGCTTTGCTTTACTTTTTGTTGGTGATTGCTATTGTAAACATCGATGCATATCCGCCTTTTCAGCAATATAATATAATAAATGCATGTACTGCATACATAATTACAAATAATTAGCACGGGAGGGGTTTAACTGAAATTTGTTAGTAGGGTGTGCCATTTTGCCTAAAAATATGTACCCTTTTTATATAACATTTACTAATATTTGGTACCTATATTTATATATAAATATATACAAAGAATGACCTTACTTATATACAATAGTTTAATTTTAAATGATTAGATTCTATGACTTTATATTAATGTAAATATAAAGTCCCTGATTGATTCAAATACCACAATTGGCCATTAATATAAGATTTCCAAGAGCATATTTATATAAGATATGTAGAACATACCCACAATCAATATAAAGTTATGAAGGAACAATGCATATCAATATAGAATGTCATTAAAAATAGGGTCATATATATAAAATATCGCAAAATTATGACCCATATTTTAGACTTATAAACGTATACCCATTAATAGGAAGTTACACCCGCCCCTTTCCATGGATATTAGGCTACATGAAGCTATAAAATACTTTAGATACACGTCTATTTTTCTTTAACATTTTACAAAAAAAAAAATCAACGAAAATAATTATAAGTAGATTAAGTATACGGAGAAACACAATAAACTAGGGGCTAGAAGTAAAATATCAGCCATTTCCAATATAAAAGTTGATAATTCCAAGATTAAAGTTGGAATTTCCAAGTTTAATGTTGATAATTCCAAGATTAAAGTTGATATTTCCAAGATTAAAGTTGATAATTCCAAGATTAAAGTTGGAAACTTCCAAGATTAAAGTTGATAATTCCGAGATTAAATTTGATAATTCCAAGATTAAAGTTGGAAATTCCAAGATTAAAGTTGATAATTCCAAGATTACAAATGATAATTCCAAGATTACAAATGATAATTCCAAGATTAAAGTTGATAATTCCAAGATTAAAGTTGGAAATTCCAAGATTAAAGTTGATAATTCGAAGATTAAAGTCGACAATTTGAAAAAAATAAAATAGAAAAGGATGGCCCTAATACGTTTCCGTACAAAATAAAACTGCATTTTATTTTATAAAATTACCTTCCAGTGAGTTGTTTGTTTAGAAAAGTTTCAACTTCCGCCTGCATTGTAGAATCGGTAATGATTGCTAAGTCCATTCCTGCATTAATACATTGTTGGCGCCCAGCTTCCCATCCAAAAGGACCACCGATTACAGTGTAGTTACAAACAATACCTGCAACAAATTTCGATATATTTTCTGATAAAACATAAGTATGGATTTAGAAAATCGTAATTACACGATATTGCGTGCTTGGCGGTTTATTTATATTTATGTACATGTCTATGTTGTTATAAGGTTATACGACGTTCGGAATATTTTGCACATCAGGTGTTTTTAAGTTAGAAAGGATGATAAATACTAACCATGTAGGCACATTAATACGTTTTTATTTCATACGTCTAAATATATGCAAACTCTACCTTTGACATTCTCCTTGGGATAACCTAGCTATATATATAGGGTTATCCAGTTCTTAGTTCCAATATTTGTTTACTTGAAATAAAGCCAGGTGAACTTTGCAATTCTTTTAAGGTTTGAAAATTTTCACAAGTTGTCAAAATTTTAAATTTAAAACATTTTCTTCGTACAATGCCTGTACCAAGTCAGAAATATGGCAGTTGTTTTTACTGGTTCCGTTGATTGATAGCGTTTGATTTTGTCATTTTAAAATGTTTTAAAGGACTCCTCCTTTGTGAATTTGCCTTGGAGTTCGGTATTTTGTTATACTTTTTTCTATCATTTGTTGTAATCAAATTTAAAATAACTAGATTCAAATATTTTGAATATATCAAAGTGCGCTCGACCAATGCAGTTGTAGGATTTGCTGTTTCTTAATTGTGAAGAATGAGTTACAAATGCCCTGAAACATATTTGTCAGCTTGAATGATTTATGATTGAAACTGACTAAAATCAAAATAAGTTTAAAGTTTACTGCTGCTGTAAAATTGGTAATTAATATTTTATGTGAATAGGTATAACTTCAAAATTACAAATACATATTAAACATTATATCAAAGCAATGGAAAAGAAGAAAAAAACTACAAAATGTAATATATCCTTAACGCTTACTATAACTCAGATTACTGTTTCTGCAGTTGGTAAGAATAGTTATTTCGAATATTAAGAAAAATTAATACCGACAGGAAATTAAAATTACTTTTGAATTTCATATAAAATGCATTTTATTTGAACATTTTAATTTTAGTTAATTACGCACTATTTGATGTAAAGAGCTAACATAAAATATTGGTTGTGGAATGAAATTTAGTTTTAACTCAGATTTTGAATCACAAACTTTAAAACAAATTCTTGATTAAAACCAATTTAAAGATCATTTGAGATTTGTGAACTTTACAATAGTCTAATAAATAATCTCTTTCTTATGATAAGTAGTCGCTAACGGTCGTACTTAATCATGAAGAAAGGGATAATCAATCTCTTAAATATACTAGGAAATGAGTTCATAATTCATATGTAAATATAAGTTACCATCTAAAACATCGCTCATATACATATGCAATTTTGAGAATTATCTTTAATTTAATGTAAAGACTTGTAATTTATTATTATTATTTTGAATCATGAATAAAACATTATTGCAAACATACCTGCTACAAGGACTGGTACAAAATTATCAAAATGTAATCACGTTCAACATCTTTGAACCTTTGGATGTTTTTAGTCTGCTCGAAATATAAGAAAACATATAGAGTAATGGGACGGTTTACAATTAACCAATAGAACATATATCATTGATTTGAAATTTCCATATGTATAACGAGGTTGGTGCGATGCTTGATTGAAGCACGCTTGACTTCAATGTTGAATAAATTACATACTACCAGGAAACAAATTTTGCTTAATACAATGTAGCAACTTCGAACTTTGTAATCAGATAGGATACCAGTAAGCAGCAAATAAGATACTGTCTAACAGATGTTCTTCTGTGGTTGAATTATTCACGAGTAAAGTTTCGAAAGACATTACGTTAAGGAAACAAACATTTATTTATTTATTTATTTATTTTAAATCCAAATATTATGTTTGTTGAATAATTTTTTATCTAGTTTCGCCTAAAATTTTAAACTAAAATAACTGTTGTTTTTTTTGGGTGAAAGCTGAAATATATTCTCGTGATTTTAAATACTGTAACGAACCTGGTTTGCGCTCTATACAATTAATAATGTGGGCCTAGTCTAAAGACTATGGAGATAATTTTAAAATAGATAACATTTAATCTTTATAAGTCAGGCATACATATCAACAGAAATATAATCTTGCAGCAAAATGGATATCACATTATATAAATAATAATAATAAAAGAACTATCCATTGGTGCATTTCCTAATTTGGTGATTTGTTGAAACTTCCCAAGTATTAGAATTATTCCTATATAATCTTTCAAGGAATTGTTATTCCGATATGAAATATATTTTAGTATAAATTGTGTTTAAATTACAACCTAAACCATTCCTGAACTTTCGTTAAAAATATCGCACCATCTATAATATTTGTGCTATATCTGAGATTTCTCCAAATCGTGAGACAGACCACATGCACTTGCAGAGTCGAAAAGTGTATTAATTCTTTTCATATTGTCACTAGACATTTTATCCGATCTCGGGAAAATTCACGTAATGTATTGATCCTATTAGTCAGTTTTTAAGCATAATCTGTTTTATAAGTGGGAAGTTCATAATTTGAGCTTGGAACTCCCATTGCCATATCAACAGATAGAGTAATTTATCTAGCAAATACCATTTCATATGGAGAGACCTCCGTTGTCTTATGTTCAGATGACCTATAAGCCATCATTAATAATGATACTATTATATATTTGTCCGAATCTTGATTTTTGGACACAAAAGCAAAAAGCATATTTTCGATTGTTCTGTTCCTCTTTCAACCATCCTATTGCTTGGGGTCGGAGTGGTGTAGATCTTTGTTTTATTTATTCCAAGAATTTTACACAAATCTCTGAACACATTAGATTCGAAATTTGAACCTCTATCAGATTGTATTTCCATTGGTACTCGAAAATAGTAACAATACCTTTTTAGTACAATACTTTCAATTAAGTCATTGGCTACAGTAGTAGCTACCATATCTCGGATGGGTATTGCTTCCACCCACTTTGTAAACTAATCCCAATACAAATGTATTTCCTGTTGATGACTTTGATAAAGTAAAATATCAATTCCCATTCTTTCAAAAGGTGCTCCAACATTATATAGTTGAAGAGGAGCCTTTGATTTCTTACTTGGTGGCTTTCTTGATGCACATTTATCGCAACATTTACACCATTACTCTACATCCATTCACTGATTGTTCCAAGTAAATCTTTCCCTAACTTTTGATAAATTTTTCTTAAACCCAAAAAGTTCCCCTGTTACACTTTTATGTAATTGTTCCATTACAAATTGTATGATCTCTTTAGGCAAGACAATCAGCTATTTAACTTATTTGACTTATTAGGCTCCAATATTTTGTATAAAACTTCATCTCTGATAAATAAAGAGTCCCAGTGAGTCATTGTTCCCATACTGGTTAATCTCCTATTCTTTCCATTCTATTAAAGTTTTAAGTTTACAACTAACACTTGGTGTTCTCTTAAACTCTTATTTTGGCCACTTAATTTAGACAGAGGCTTATCTGATGATTTTTCTGACCTATTAATAATATTAACAACTGTATCATTAAAATCAGATTTTAAATCTTCAGATATTTGTTTACTTTTTTTGTCTAATGACAAATTCTCATTCTCATCTGTCTGACTAAGTGACATTGTGTTTTGAACAACAGCTATATCCCCATATTTCTCTTCTATTTTGGGGCATTTATTGCAACTATTATTATCACATGGTCGCCTTTACAATGCATCAGCATTGCCGGGTGGCTTTTCTGCCCGATGTTGAATTTCAAAATCATACTCAGATAATATTTCAATCCATCGAGCAACTTGACCCAGGATTTTCAAATTTAAAAGCCATCTTGCACCATGATCACTACGGACAAGAAAATGCTAACCATATAGATAATGGTGGAATTGTTTGACTGAAGACACTACAGCTAAAAGCTCTCGTATAGTCACAAAGTACTTTCTTTCAGTTTTATTGAAAGATTTACTATTGTAACAAATTACTTTTTCATAACCGTCTTGAACCTGAAACAAAACTGAGCTCACACTATCATTACAAGCATCAGCATCAAGAATGAATAATCCTTGATCTCTTAGAGAACTCAAAATTGGAGTTGAAACTAATTTTATTGTAAGTTCTGCAAAAGCTGACTGACAGTCATCTGACCAAATAAATTTTTGATTGGCTTCGGTTAATTTGTGTAAAGGTCTGGCAATCTCAACGAACTTACATATAAAACGCCTATAATAAGAACATAATCCAAGAAATGATCTAACTTGTTTTATTGTTTTTGGAAATGGCCAGATTTCGACTGTTTTCACCTTAACAGGATTTGTAGCTACACCTTCTTCACTGACTACATGACCTAAGGTTAATTCTTTCCGAAGACGTTCCCCTTTTAGGATTTAATTTTACATTTGCATCTCTTAATCTTTGAATTACTTCTTCCAAATTTTAATGTGTTCTTCAAATGTTTTGCCCATAATCATTATATCAACAAGATAAACAAGACATGTTTTCCAGGGTACCCTATTAAGACTTTTAACATCAGTTTTGATACATCATTACATAACCCGAATGGTACAACAGTTAACTGCCATAGTTCTCCCCATGTAAAGAGGAACTGGTTTTGGACAATCTTCTTTGCTTGATACAACTGATGGTAATCACTCTTTAAATTAAAGGAGAAGTGAGAACCATTTGTTTTGGGATAACGCATCTAAATTGTTATCAATACATGGCAAAATTAACTTTGTTGTACAATTACAGTATTTAAATTTCTATAATCTAAACAAAATCTCCAAGATAAATCAAGTTTACGTATCATGACAACTTGAGAGAGGGGCGAAAGATACCAGAGGGACAGTCAAGAGTTTCATGGACTAGTAGAAGACTCAAAAGACCGTCTTTTGCCATTCTTTCTATTTTAGCTAAAGTGATACGTCTCGGACGTTGGCTTATTGGTGGAGCATCCCCATATTGATCGTATAATCCACTAAATCTGTTCTACCTATGTCGGCAGATGATTTTGAAAATGAATTTTATATTTGATCACTAATACGTTCTTAATATAAGGTATATATTCTTTCCAGTTTTTTTCATATTATACCTCTACCAGTTTCTATCGGTAATCGAAAATTGTTTGCAGTTCTTAATTTTGTTATCCAAATTCTACGTGGCTATGGTAGGCTAATAAGACATTTTCTATACAAACTTCTTTTGAAAAGTGAATAAAATTGTCCACGCGATGTGGTGTGTAAGTCACTGTACCATTTATGTATAAACTGGTCTCACAACATTTTTAACTTAAGTCTTTCGTAAATATCTAATTGGCTTTAAAAACGCACATGCCTAAATCATTAAATATAGATTCTATGTGGCTAACCAACTTGAAATTCACTCCATGACTAATTTTCGTACATAGCATTATGTAAACCCGTAGAGCATACTACTGAGTTTATTTTCATTTAGTACTAATTTACTCCAAAGAAAATCATCATCAATTGGACATGCGTTTCGAGTGGAAACCTCACAAGGTCCGCATAAACCATAAATGATCGAGTAGAGCTTCGAACTTTCAACTTTCGTTTACAAAATTTCAAATGTATTTGCTCAATAATTTTCAAATTTTCAAAACCCTACACTTCTGAACCGTACAATAAAATTGGTTCAATCATAAAATCAAACATTTCTAATTGTAAATCTATAGGTATTGCCTTATTACAAATCAATTTCTAAATACGAAATAATGCGTTTTGTGGTTGCCTTGTGTTTATAAAAAGCGCATTTATATTTAAAAACACCTACACGGTATGAACATGTATAAAAATATCAAAATAATTATCTTGCAAAGTAAAATTAAAGTTTTTCGTGATTTCCTTTTACAAAAAATCATAACTTTAGTTTTGTGAATATTAACTTTAATTTCCATAATTCACAATAAGACTGAAAATGTCTAGAGCTATATGCATACCTTCCATAGTTTATGATATAATGACAATGTCATCAGCAAATAAAATAACAAATGATTTATATATAAAAAATGCAGCTCACTTTCGAGCTTTTCAGATGCCAGTCTAGAACAAACTGTCCAATAAGAAATCAGTTCCTATTTCGGTCACTGCTTCAGCACACAAGAAATCTCCGGAGTATTTCTGTTGATTGTTCATTGATATACTGTCCTGTTCATATCATCAACGGCATTTTCCGCATCTAAACGTGCTAAATGTGAACGTTCTGCTTGTTTTCTAAATTTAGCTTAACATATTGTGTTCTTGTTCTAAAGGAGTTTTGGAAATTACAAAAGTAAAAGTTTCGATACATGCTGTATAGAGGCATTTCATATGTTTAAATATAGACGCCGGATACTCAACTCATCAGTTACATTGTTTTTTTCAAAATAGTGTTCTAATATAAGTTTGTAAAATATTTCCTTCAAACACTACACCAATCAAAATGATAATAATCAATATCAAACGCAAACTTTGAAGTACGAGCTTTGTCAAAATGAGAACTTTATCGTTCAAATATCTTACCAGTTTTCTCACCTACAAAATTGGCTAGAATCCATGAAAAGCAAAAGAGAGCAGGCGAATAACGGTGAATACCAAGAAAATAACAGTTTGTACTATCATGGATATTATCTATTGCTGTAAATTTTCTGTGACCGAAAATACCTCATGCATAATCGAGGATAGGAATCATAAACACGTAATACAGTTTTGGTACACATTAAACCCGAAGTCTTTATTGTTATGAATTTTCGAAAATATCTGCCATAGTGCCCTTCCTCGACCTATTGCCAAATCTTCCACATTGGGTGTGAATATAAATTAAAAATAAATATAACACAAAATGTTACATTGATCAACTTTATATTCAAACCCTAAATTGAAAACCAGTTTGCTTGCTATATCGTCTGCATATAACTTTATAATGATAACTTTTTTCAAGTAAGTCAACCCCAGTATTCAGGTCGTTGATTCCTTTAACAGAATCATTTTATAAATATAAGGCAAATCGTCATCAAATTATCTTTCTATATAACACCAAATTTACTGTAAAACCATAGTGTTTAAACGAACTCAATCTTCAGATCATTAATCGATACTTTTACAGAACTGTACAGTTTTCCATCAATTTTGAGTTAAAGTTCTAACCATGAGCACAAAATATATGTTGTGTATGTACGAGTGGTTCATTAAATATCTTCAAAGTTCTGAAATGCAGTTTTGCCATTTAGATTTTATTGAGAGTTGAATATTTAATTTGTTTATCAACGTCAGATATATTTTTTAAACATGAACAAAATTTTGAATTCATTTTAAACATGTGAAACCATTCTATGTTTATATTCACATATCATGTGAAATGTGCAGTGTAATGAAATAAATTAACCTAAGATATAAGATCTAATCCGGGAGATGTTCATTAAATAAATAGGAGCAATAGAAGTTCTAATATGATACATGAATACATCCCATTTTTCGAATCAAAACTGAAACAAATGTTAAAGATAAAGGTAATATTTATCCTGAATGCAATTTGCGTAAATTTGTCACAGGGTATAAAGACGGGATTTTCTTGGCAATATCAATTCAAATCAGTTCTTCTCTACTTATACATACAGCCAATTTACAGTAGAAGTAGTTCTATTGGAAAAAATAAATACTCAATGTGTTGCCTTTAGTATTATCTTGTCAGTTGAAGTTACGAACAGTCTCAAATTGCCATATTGACATTCTTAGGATGAAACCGTTGTAAACAGTTTTTCTTAAAATTTGACAATATAATGCACTTTATGCCATAGTGCTGTAAATTGTTTGGTCGTGTTATGGAGAACCCGTCCTGGTTCGTAACTCTCGGATGCGTGTAGGCTAGGAAAATAAAGATCTAAAAGAGACAAAATATATATATACCGGGAAAAGGGAGCCTTTACATGCTATAAATGCAAATTTACACAGGTCTTTATAGCAATAGAAAGGTCCAGGAATGAAGCAATCCACTCTGGTATTAAACCAATTATAAAACGGTCACAAAGGTAGACTTGACCATCATTCTCTCGGTAACATGACCAAAGCCGACAGAAAAAGATTAGAAAAGAAAACTTAACAGATTAAACTTTCTAAATAACAGGACCCTTAAATCACTTTTAGACCTAGCCGTTAAATATGGTCTAGTTAAAGCGAGATAAATGTATACCATACAATGTAAAATGTCATGGAAAGTACCTTATGTAATCTTAACTAATGAATTTGAATCAATTCAGTGTGAATCCACGCGCAATAAAAACTGATAAAGAAGGAAACGATTTTGTTTTTATCATTACAGTCAGTTGTGAAAATATTCTAGAAATTCTAGCGGAACCAAATATAGAAATTGTCTTTCATCTTTGGAAACAATTGAGGCATTTCGTCCACTTGGAAGCAGGAACGTAAACGGTAAATTCTATTGAAACGTTATGCTGTTTATTACACCGGAATAACCACTAGGGTTTGGTCAGGTTCGTTTTGCTCAAGCTTTAGTTTTTTTATTTTATAGGAATGTGTTGTTTCCTTTTGCAAACAGCATTGTCTAATATGCTTGCACGGTCACGCCCCGGTTTGAGTTCATGCGATTCCCTCAGTTGTTTGCATATTTTTTTTTATTTGTATGTGACAACAATGTTGTTACGGGAATTTTGATACAGTGCAACAAGTTATGTTGCTGAGCCTGTCGAAGATGTTGAAACGAAAGGCTGTGGCCGACGACTGGTCCCATATCTATAAAATACAAACCCATTCGCTGAACTAACTCACAGACTGGTAGAGCAAATACAAACGATTACTTTCAGTATGGATTTATATTTTCATTTTAAATAAACGGATGGTGTCAGTTCGAAACGCTGACTCCGACTGGGACTAAACTTCAGTCGACAAATTAAAAGAAAGGCAATGTTTACGGGTTGCCAAAGAATGAAGACTACATTATGTTTAAGTTGGCAAATTTACAAACATACTATAAGCTCTTTAAAAGTAACAATTGATGATAATTGAAAACATATTAATGTCATTGTAATCGATACATGTACAATGTATTGAACAAGAACTGATAAACAGACATTGAAAAGAATTACCTATGTACGCTTTAAGCATTAACGGATTGAAAAAAAGAAATGAAATAGTAGCATAAATTAACAGAATCCCTTGTAGAGTTTTTCAAACAATTTTAGATGAAAAGTAACACACATGAATAATATTTAAGAATGCAAATCAAAACACATTGTATGTTGGATTTAGAATGAAATTGTCCAAAAGAATAAATAGAAACAGTAGAAAATATTAGAAATAAGTCCAAATGTCCGAAATAGGAACAAAATTGGGTTCAACTTTTTCCACGATTACATGTATTTGCTTAACACATCCTAGATACACAAGAATAGCATATATGTAAACTTCTGTTGCCTTTATTTTTTTTTTCTTTTTAGTGCGTCAATGGTATCTTTGTCCTTTTTATTGTAAAACACATTTTTACTTTTAAACAGTTACAAATCATATGATAACCATATTGATTTAATAGTGCCAAAAGCTTATACAAATTAGAAACGTTAAATTAAACTTAAGAAGACGCTACGGGAATATTATATATTTCGTAAATTAGAGATAGATCTAAAACAGCTAACCCATTATTTAGGAAATAAGACTAAACTTGTAGTTGGCATTTCTTTATTTTCTCTATTATTTTTTTAGTTTTGTATTATTCCAAGAATGTGTGTGAAGCCTTCCTTCAGAGAGAAAATGCCATAAGTGATTTCTCTTAGTTTCTGTAGTGTGTGTATGATTGCTGATGAAACTAAGTCCATTCGTGTAATAAAACGTGACAATAACCATGGTCCGGACTGTTTTGCTAAATGATTTTGTATTGAATACACATTTCTAGGTTTTATTTACCTTTTGTAATTGTGATGATTATCTCCGATTTAAATATATCATTACGTTAATTACTTCAAGTAAACATATTCTGATATACAATTAAAATTTCAATAACAAAAAGTTTTAAAATACTACAATTCTTATGACTTGTGAAAACTAAATATATATTATTGACAACATTTGTTTGTGTTCTTGTTCCGGGCCATAATTTTAAAGCAATTATTTATGTGATATACTATTAATGTCTATCTTTGTTTTATTCCGTAAATATATGTTGTTTAAATTTTATAGTTGGGCCTATTGTGTTTAAACGTATTGACAGTAATTCAAGTTTTGTTTAACCAATAAAATTATCGAATTTAAAAAAGCAAATCAACAATGGTTCATAAAAGATATAGGAAGATGTGGTGTGAGTGCCAATGAGACAACTCTCCATCCAAATAACAATTTATAAAAGTAAACCATTATAGGTCATAAGTATGCTTTATTTTGAATTTATTTTCCTTTGAATGCATTGATCTTGTTACTTAACACAAATGTGTTTTTATATTCTAAAAATCTCAAAACGAAAGAAGAAACCTGGGGAATACAATCCAAACGATAAGAAGGTTGAACCACTGTTATGTCAGAAAATCGCCTTTAATTGTAGCCAACAAAAGACACAAATCAATAATAAAACTGAACAATATTTATTATACACTAGTTTACAAGAAGTATTACACAGAGTAATGTCAACTTAACTGTCAAAATATGAGTCCAATCTTTTCTTTATCCGGAAATCTTCTCGGAATCCACAGAATATTATATCCAATAGGTCACAATCTAGTATGATGTAGTTTTCAATAAAAGTGTCAATCCAACTGCTGAAAATGTTGATGTCTATGTCTATCGATGTCTAAGTCTATCTATGTCTCTGTCTAAATCTCTATATTCAACTAACTTTTGGATCTGCATTTAAATACTCAAACGGAAATTTCTAGACAACGCTAGAAATATAAATTACGCATCTTTTGTTATGATCATTCTGGAAACGTTATGTAAGTGAAATAGAAAGTTCTAATCATTCCATGAGTATCAATGAATGTTCCAGTGAATTCTAAACTGCATAGTTGTAACACAATGTGTATAATTTGTACACAATATATAATGTAAACATTCTTAGGCCACACAAAACAAATAAGGCCAACTAAATAGATATGATAGTTACAATATCATAACACCTCCCCCCTTAAAAAAAGTTTGAGTGTAACAAAAACTTTTCATGAATAATATGTACAAAAATGCATAGTATATACAAAGTGTTTCAATAAGTTCTAGATAAAGCATCTGCTATTACATTATCTTTACCTTTAATATGTTTTACAATAACATCATATTCCTGTAACAATAAACTCCACCTAGTCAATCTCTGGTTCTTGTTTCTCATTTTATGTATGAAGGTGAGAGGATTATGATCAGTATAAACAAGAATAGGATGCACAGTGGGATTTAAATATACATCAAAATGTTGAAGTGCAGACAACAGTGCAAAACACTCTTTTTCAATAGTTGAATAATTTTTCTGGTGTTTATCTAATTTCTTGGAAAAATATGATATAGGTTTTTCAACATTATCATCTGTCTCTTGATATAAAACAGCTCCAACTCCTACATCGCTTGCATCAACGGCAAGTTTGAATTGTTTTTCAAAGTCTGGAGTGATCAGAACTGGACTATTAATTAAAAGTGATTTGCTATTTTCAAAAGCGTTTTGACAATTTTCACTCCAGATGAATTTAGAATCTTTCCGTAAAAGATGAGTCAATGGTTGAACAACAGTAGCAAAATTTGAACAAAATTTTCTGTAAAATCCAATCATGCCTAAATATCTCATAAGTTGTTTTTATTTGTAGGAGGAGGAAATTTAGTAATTGCATCCACTTTAGCCGTAATAGGTTTCACTTGACCCTGGCCAACTGTATGCCCTAAATAATCAACAGTGGCCTGGCAAAATTCACTTTACCAAGATTTACAGTCAAATTTGATTGTGACAATCTATCAAAAGTATCATATAAATGTGTTAAATGTTCTTCCCAGCTATCACTACATACAATAAGATCATCAATATAAGCATAACAACAGTCTAAATCTTTTATAACATTATTGATCATTCTTTGAAATGTAGCTGGAGCACTTTTCATGCCAAACGGCATTACAGTATATTGAAATAAGCCGTCTGGTGTGACAAAAGCTGATATTTCTCGAGCTCTCTGTGTCAATGGGACTTGCCAGTAACCTTCAATAAATCAAATTTGCTCACAAATTTTGCTTGTCCAATGTTATCAATGCAATCGTCTATCCTTGAATCGGATAGGAATCAGATTTTGAAACAGAATTCACTTTTCTGAAATCAGTTACGAAACGAAAGGTTTTATCTGGTTTGGGCACAAGCAGACAAGGAGAGCTCCATTCACTGTTACTCGGCTCAATAATATCATTGACAAGCATATATTTAATTTCTTTTCTCATAAATTCAAGTTTGAGTGGATTGAGCCGGTAAGGATGTTGCTTAATTGGAGAAGCATCACCTACATCGACATCATGACAAACAGCAGTGGTTTTGTTTGGCACATCTGGAAAAAGATTTTGAAAGAAAATACCAAAGCTTTTAATTTTCTCTACGATCAAAAGACAGATGTGCAAGTTTTGAATCTAAATTTGACAAAATTTCTGAATTTTTCAATCTAACTGTCTCTTCCATAGTTTTAGAACTAAAAGGTAGTTCAATTATATCTGGTTTGTCATGATTGTTCTCCAATTTAACCATGGCTAAAGTGCCAACTGGTTTACTCTCACCTTCATTAGTACGCTCAAAATATGGTTTTAACATATTAATGTGACACACTCTATTTTGTTTACGCCGACCTGGTGTTTTTACAATATAATTCAAATCATTGATTTTACTCTATGGTATAAGGACCACAATATTTAGCTTGTAATGGATGTCCAGGGACTGGCAAAATACAAGTACCTTATCACCTGGCTCAAAAACTCTGTCCCTGGCATCTTTATCATACCATATTTTCATCTTATTCTGAACAGTTTTAAATTGTTCTGAGCAATTTGACAAGCAGTATACATTTTTTCTTTAAATCTAGATACATAGTCTAGAAGATTCAAGTCAGTGTGTTCAGTGAGCCATTTTCCTTAACCAATTTTAAAGGTCCCCTTACAGTATGACCAAATACCAACTCAAAGGGACTAAAACCAAGGGATTCTTGAACAGCCTCTCGGACCGCAAAAAGTAAAAAGTGAACACCATCATCCCAGTCCCTGTCAAATTGAAGACAAAAAGTTCTAATCATGTTCTTCAATGTTTGATGAAAACGTTCTAAGGCACCTTGAGATTCTGGATGATAAGCACTTGACCTATATTGAGCAATCCCTAACTGGTACACGACTTGCTGAAATAAACCTGACATGAAATTTGAACCCTGGTCGGACTGTATAGACTTTGGAAGTCCTACTAGCGTGAAAAATTTGATCAGAGCTTTGACAATAGTAGGTGTCTTGATATTCCTTAACGGAATAGCCTCTGGAAAGCGAGTGGAGATACACATGATTGTCAATAAATACGCATTTCCGGTCTTGGTCTTCGGTAAAGGTCCAACGCAATCAATGAGTACTCGGCTAAAAGGTTCTTCAAAGGCTGGAATAGGCAGAAGTGGTGCTGGTGGTATCTTCTGGTTAGGCTTACCAACAACCTGGCATATATGGCATGATTTGCAGTATTCTGCGACATCATTTTTTAGTCTTGGCCAGTAGAAATGTTGTAAGATCTTAAGGCAAGTCTTCCTTATACCTAAGTGTCCAGCCAAGGGGGTGTCATGGGCAAGACCAATAATGTCTTGCCTATAGACTTTAGGCACCACCACTTGGTATACCACTCTCCATTCCTCCTCTGGGGTAGCATCAGGGGGCCTCCACTTTCTCATTAAAATGCCGTCTTGATGGTAATAGCATTCGGCCACTTTGTCTGCTTCCTCCTGTGGTTGAGCCCTCTTGCTGAGCTGAAGAACCTCAGGGTCTTTATTTTGCTCTTCGACAAATTTCCTTCGATCTAATGAATGGCTGTTTACGTCTGGCCACGGCATAATTACATTCTTGCTAATACTAGGTGGTCTTATTACGGCCTTCTCTGAGCTACCGGGACCTTCAATGTCGGCTAGAAAGGTGTCAGAGAGGTCCATGTAATCAAACTGGTCTTCTTGCAAATCCTCATTTTGTTGTTTTCTAGCCATCGCCCTAGTAACGACACAAGCTGGATACAGTTCAGAATCATCTTCAGGTGATTTAACATCTACCACCTGTTCACTGGTAACAATTGGTTCAGCAACCACTTTGTTCCTAGCTAGATCATTTCCTAGCAATAATGAAACACCCTCAACAGGGAGATTAGGACTGATCCAGTTATCAAAACTGACTTCAGATAAATACGATGGAGGGGAACGTCTATACAACCTTACTCCACACCTTGTAACAAAACGGAGGCACCAACAGAAGTCTCCTCGGACAAAGGCAACACACCTTCTAACAATAAAGACTGAGAAGCTCCAGTGTCCCGTAAAATCTTAATAGGCTGAGGAATAGTATTATCAACAATAGAAACAAACCCATCAGACATAAAAGGTTTATAATCCTCCATGTAATCACAAAACTGGACTTAAAAGCCTGACTCGCAGGACATTCCAACGTGTTGGTAACACGGGGTGTCGTACAAGCACTGGTCTTGGGCTTATTATCTCTGTCATTCTTCTTCTGGAGTCTAAAACAATCAGCCATCAGGTGATCATTCTTCTTACAATAAGCACAAGTCAGTGACTTCTTCTCAAAAGTTTCAAATTTTGGACTAGACATATTATAACTAGACTGTCTCTTATTCTGTGCAACAGGTTTATTATCAGTACGCTCAGTGCTTTGATTCTTGTAATTTCCACTGAAGTATTAAAATTTTGACCTTTGAAACTTCTCTTATGTGAAAGGGTATAATTATCGGAAATAACAGCTGCATCTTGTAATGTCTCAACAGTTTTGTCATCTAAATGTGTTTTAAGTCTAAATGAACACACTGCTTGAACTCTTCTAATAACATCAATTGTCTTAAATTATCAAAATTTTATTTATTTTCTTTGACGTAAGCCATTTATCAAATAGATTTTTCCCTAGCAAATTCAACATATGTTTGTGAATCAAACTTTCTATAAGACCTAAACTTCTGTCTATATGCTTCTGGCACTAGCTCATAAGCTTTCAAAACTTCCCTTTTAACCTTGTCATAATCAAAACTATTTTCTGATTAAAGTGCTGAGTAAATTTCAGCGGTCTTGCCCTCAAAAACACTTTGCAGCATTGTAGTCCAAAAAGGCTTCGGCCATTTCAAATTTTGAGCAATTTTCTCAAACTGTGGAAAAATTTGTCAACTGTTTTTCACAAAATTTGGGAACCAAACGTATGTTTTTGCTGCATCAAAATTAAAATGTTCTGATTTTGATTGGAATTTAGTGTTGCTTTCTTCTTTTGCCATTTCAATTTTCATTTTTCACTCTCTAACCTTTCTCTCATTTCAAGTTCTGCCTGTTTTAATTTCAATTCATCTTGTTTTAATTTAAATTCATCTTCTTTTTCCTTTTTCTCCATTTCTAACCTTTCTTCTTTTTCCTTTTTCTCCATTTCTAACCTTTCTTCTTTTTCTTTTTTCTCCATTTCTAACCTTTCTTCTTTTTCCTTTTTCTCCATTTCTAACCTTTCTTCTTTTTCCTTTTTCTCCATCTCTAACCTTTCCTTCGTTTGAAGTTCTGCCTGTTTTTCTTCTTTTTCCAATTGTTTTATTTTGATTTCGTTTTCCAATTGTTTTAATTTAAATTCATGTTCTAATTCAAGCTGTTTTAATTTGGTAGCATCAACATTTTCGACCTTAAGTTCAAGAGCCTCTTCACCAAAAATTTCTGAGTCAACTAATTTGTCTATTAACAAATTTTTTATAATTTGTTTTCTCATAGATACTCTAAAGTCTAATTTCAGATGTTTAGCAAGCAACACTAATTCCTCTTTCTTTAAATTATCAAACCCTTCCAGATCTGGCGTTTTCAAAATTTACCGGCATCAAATGCCATATTGTAGAATTTTGTTGGCTAGTTCTAATAAAAATACTGAAAAATCTTTATTAAGATATTAACGTGATCCCGGACTTGAGCCCCAATTTCTGTTATGTCAGAAAATCGCCTTTTTGTTGTAGCCAACAAAAGACACAAATCAATAATAAAATTTAACAAGATTTATTATACACAAGTTTACAAGAAGTATTACACAGAGTAATGTCAACCTAACTGTCAAAATATGAGTCCAATCTTTTCTTTATCCGGAAATCTTCTCAGAATCCACAGAATATTATATCCAATAGGTCACAATCTAGTATGATGTAGTTTTCAATAAAAGTGTAAATCCAACTGCTGAAAATGTTGATGTCTATGTCTATCGATGTCTAAGTCTATCTATGTCTCTGTCTAGATCTCTATATTCAACTAGCTTTTGGGTCTGCATTTAAATACTCAAACGGAAATTTCTAGACAACGCTAGAAATATAAATTACGCATCTTTTGTTATGATCATTCTGGAAACGTTATGTAAGTGAAATAGAAAGTTCTAATCATTCCATGAGTATCAATGAATGTTCCAGTGAATTCTAAACTGCATAGTTGTAACACAATGTGTATAATTTGTACACAATATATAATGTAAACATTCTTAGGCCACACAAAACAAATAAGGCCAACTAAATAGATATGATAGTTACAATATCATAACACCATACCATGGCAAACACATATGATAATGCTAGAAAACAAAGAAGACCAAATGACAAACGATCGTCCAAAAACATATCAACAAAAGCGGAACAATGAGGAAAATGAGCCCCGTGAAACTAAGGACAGCCTCGGGTGCTGCGAAAGGGTAAACATTTGAAACACCACCCATTGATATCCGTCACGTAACTCCAGTTTAAATCGTATATTCGTATAGCCATTCATAATGAGATTATAAAAGCAAATTGATAGATGTCAAACTCTCGGACATTGCCATATTTATAATCTATTACTACATGCAAATTCTTCACTTCTAAAATATAATCAAAGAAAGATGTATATATATAAGAGTCATTAATTGGCGACTAAAATTGCAAAATTAGTGCAATTCTTTAATTGAATCAATAAATGCCAGTGGTATAGTGTGGAATTGAGTACATACATGTCAGCTGTGATGGTACTGCGACGCACAAAATATTAAACACATTATCACCTTTGTATAAGACATCTTGTAGCATAATATATTTTTGTGTAAGGCTTTGACTTATATCTTAACATCAAGTTTGAAGCTCTAACGTAAATATATGAAAGGCAATTTAAAATATGTAAATACTGATGTCTGACAGATTTATGTCTTGTGAACAACAGAAGAGCGTTTTTAATAGATATATTATACTTTTGATTTATCAATTCCAGGGTACAAAACGTTTTTCTTTGAATATTTAAAATGAATATACACAATTGTTTAGACAAATATGGATTGAGTCGACATGAAAAAACTATAAAATGACGCCCCCTAAAAAAAAAACAACAAAAACAACACGAAACACTAAAGCTACATGTACACTGACTTACAAGGGCTTTGAGAGGTAAGCAAATTTGGCACTACATGTATCTCCTTACGTATTACAAGTCCTCCTTAATTTGTTGTACACATGGGGTCAAATTCAAAAGCCAATGAAATATGGCGAATTTTAATATCAATCAATAATGTGGATATATTGAAAATGATTTACCCAAATGTTTCAAAATGTTTGAAATCAAAATGTTATTCAGATCTGTGTATTGTTGTTGAAGACAATTTTTAACAAATTTGGCACCGAAGTACATCCTTAATCAAAATAATTTTATTTGTATCTGACAAAAACAATACACATGTCTTCTTCCGAATAGCAGTTTTGAAAAATAGTGTCCGATTTTTAAAAATATTTGATCAAAATTAGCCAGAATCTTTCTACATTATAGTTGTTAGTCAGCCTTTCGGTGTATAGTTTTATAAAATTAGCAACGATATCAGAAATATGATATATTTAATTAGGAACAGCCTCAAAGCATATATACATACAAAACTGGAAAGTTTAGTTAAAGTAAGATCTACATATGTTTTAGGAATGGTCCTTACGTGGATAGCAAATGATTGATCATTTCAAATCGTTGAGCGTCTCCACAAAAAAAAATCAAACATAGTCATTAAGAGCTCCATTCTGTCAAAATCAGAGGGACGAAAAGTAAAATGGAGATCAAGCATCAAAGAACAGTTAATACTGACCGCACATTCATTTTCCAAAAACACTTGTGATGCACTAAATTAAATTCGATAATCTTGTTCAAAATAAGAAAGTAGAAGTGACAGCACATTTTTCTTGAGAACTTCATCGATGGATCATACATCATTGGTATGATTAAATGAGGTTTACAATACAATATTGTCAATTTCTTTTCTAACTTCAAAAGTATGAAACATTATTCAGTAGATTTATTCTTCCTAAAATATGCTAATTCCTATATTCAATCGTCGATTACTAAGTGATACCTGATATTTAACAACTCCAAGTAATTATACCTTCTAAGATAAAAGATAGCCACAAGGATAATGTAATATCTTGCAATTTGATGACTTGTCAAAACGGAAAATGGCATCAGTTGAAATTCTTTGTACGGGGCTATAATTGCACGATAGAAAACCGATTTGTAATTGTGATAAAATTACATAGTATTTGTTTATTGAATTCCATAATTATTATTTAACTTTATATTATGGATTATTTAGTCTATATATAAAATTATTAATTTAGGCCATTTACCTTCAAACATGCATGTCCCACTCTATTCCTACTTTATAATTTTATGACATCTCACTTCAGACTTTCTTTGTTTTAAATTATATAGTAGATCATTATATCAAACATATTCTTTATCTAACATGTTTAATTTGGAATTGTTATTATATCAAATTGCTCCCTTTCCGATGATCCACCGTGGGTTATTTTTCAGGTTACACTGAATAAGGGGTGTAAATGGAGTAATTGTCCACCCAACGACTACATTGTAATAACAAATTGCCAATTGTTACATTGATGGTAAAACGTATTAAGAGAAACCGTTTCTGCCAATGTAACAATCGACAAATTGGAGACGAATATCACTATATATTTGAATATATTTTTTCCGATATAAAACGTAAAGAGTATTTAACCTCCTTTTTGTACAACGACAGAATACAGTTAAATTCTCTGAACTTATGTCGAGTACACGAAAACCAGTCCCGAAGAAGCTTTGTTCATTGATGAAAATATTAATACTTGCGTTTGTCCTTCTGGCTGGTGACTTTTGTAACCTCTCTCCTTGTTTCGTATATATTGTAAATAGTTATTGTTGTTATCTCTGTACTGATGTCATGCATTGGCTTTATGAAAATAAAGATATATAGTAATTGTCCACCACAATAATTCTGCTGACCACCTTTTCCAGCTACAACACCGTTGTTCAAATTTGATTATCATTATATCATTATACTTTGAGATTTCAAGACAGTTAGTAACAAGTGGTAGACAAATAGTATGTTATACGATGTATCTAATACAATTTGTCAAGAAGATGACAATTGACCGCTTCAACTATGTATGACTACTAAAAAAAAAAAAAACAATCGTTAGTATTATACATCGTTCACCTTTATGTTTTATTCATTTGGTAAAATGTATGCCGTACGTAAAGTAAAGGAAACATTAAGTTTCATATAACCCGTTTAGAATATAGAATCAAGATAAAACAAGTTGCTTTCTTTAAAAAAGAAAAGCAATACGTGAATCTAAGACCGCTGACTGCCGGGTCACCAAAAGATTGTTGCTGAATTTGTGTTTGCTTTTAAATTGAAATAATTGACTGTGATTAGAAGAAGTAAGTTGAAAGTGTATATTGACATCTACTATTTGAATATACATTTTAAAGCTAGACTATTTTATTTAGTACTTGGGAATGTACATAATTTTTTCCGATGATAACCCTTTTGCAAATCCCAATTTCTACAAACCACAAATTGCACAAACCAATCGCAATATAAATTTATGCACTCAGTTTGCTTTATAATCTGGAATTCTGCATGCATTTATTTTATCTATCATATCTTTATATTTTGCTTCCTGCATGGACCTTCATGTTCTCAACTCGTTATTGAAGCTGTCTGTACTCATGGTAGATGTTAATTGTATAGATAAATCTAAAGTCCAATTTCCATGTGCAATGAAACCTGTGGCATGCAACTGATTGGGACATCTTATAAAGAGACTTTTTTTGGTCTAATAAAACATCTCAAATTTTAAGGATTTCCTGATTTTACTTAAATCAATTCAAATATTCTACAGGGAAACTTGGTTTTGCCGAAGAATATCTTAATTCAGAAATTTTATGAATACCTGTACATACCCTCAAAATAACGGTTAACCAATTTATATAAAAGGTATGTAGATATAAAAGATACCAGAATTAAACTTGATGATGTTCGCCAGACACCAGTCTACAAAAAAGCATCAGTGACACTCGAATGAAAAAAGTTAAAAGGCCAAATAAATTACAAAGTTAAGGAATCTATTCCTTGGGTAGACAATCCTTAGCTTTTCGAAAAGGTCAAAGTTTATTACAGGACAATGACTCAAAAAGAAACAAAAGAGAAACAGCTAGAGGTCAGAATACCGTAAGTAATGATGACCGTGCATGAAAGTCACATGTCAATCTCTTACAGCCGTGTCCTAAATTTAGATAAGAAAAACGAAAATGCGCATTCACGAGTGAAATTAGTATTATTGGAATTTTTGAGAACGCAAACCGATAGTGTGCGTTTGAAATGTGATCTATAATGTGAACGAATCAAGACGTGTAGGATAGTTGGGCAACACAGTGAATACTATTTTCAAAACCGTACCATAGTACAAATATGTAGATGTTATAAGGTTAAACTATTAAAACAAACAAACAAAAATAGAATTGAAATTTTATAATAAACATACGTTCCTGTTATTAATTTTTTCCGAATTTTTTAATATATATACATGTAGTATCAATAAACACAAACGGGCGGACATTTTATTTATCAAATGAATCTATTTTTAAATTCTACCATTCCACTATATGAATAGATTACAGTAACTATACAAAATATAAGCAAGGACTAATAAATCCATACTAAAACAGAACAAAAAAAAACAATATTATGATAGTACTTAATTAAATTTTGTTAGGATTATTACGTTTTTGTGAGCTGCAAGGATTTAAAATCTTTGTGAATTGAAAACACACAAGTATTTTTATTCACGACCGTTTAAAATTTAAATATTTAATTAATTTATTTTACTTTCCGTTTTATGGATATATTACAATACAAAAAAAAAAATAACAATTACTTATAAAACCTTACTAAAACGGTAGGAAATAATAAACGTAGAAATATAATTATTATTGTTTGTCAACATTTTTTGTATGATGCAAGGATTTATTCAGATTTAATTATTATGCATGTTTCATTTACAAATGAACATTAAAAATACCAAAGCAGAGTATCTTGTCATACAAATACTTATTTCTTAATTGCAACTCTGAAAATATTCTGACTTCAATTTAATATTTAGTTTCTACAGAAACATAAATACAGTATATATTTTGTATATATTTCTTTGATTTCTAAAGAATTAATTAAATCGAATACTTTTGATAATAATATTGTCTTTCTGTTTTCCGATCTAATATACACATTTAAACCAGAATGTTCTCTCCTTAGTCTATGATGAAAATACACACGTGGTTAAATCTTCAGACATAATTAGTTTACATGTTATCATGACAATGCACAATACCACGTTATAATTGACCTAGATACACACAGTGTACAGGGGTCGTTTTAAAACAAATATAATTGCGTTGTCATAATACTTGTTTAGAAACTTTCACATCAAAGCGCTTATAAACATTCACATTATTAAAAACACATATGTTTTGTGAAAAGGCAAAAAGGTTCTTATATTTAAACGATTTATTGACTGCAACCTAGCCTTATTGTTTTCACTATCCAATTTACTTTGATGGTGTTATGTCACGTGGTAGCCTAGCCATAGAGGACCGTATCAAAGACGTAGATAATTACCTGTATAAATGATCGAAAACTTTCGAGACGTTCCGAAAATTGTATTCCGACTTCCGGCTGAGAGATATCGAGTGGTCCGTAGATACATCCAAAACTCGCCAATATAAGCGTGAACCCCTCAGGGGTTCACGCAAAAAAATTAACCGAGGAAATCACATTAACTGTTCACATGGTATTGCTATCAGTGAACGTTACACCACGTGTCCAACATGGAAGAATTTTGACATAGTTCGAAGAAAGTTCAAGTGTTCAAGTTTATATTTGACTAGCTTGATTAGTGTTATGCATATGTTTACCTGATATCATTTTTAGAAAGAATGCGATGACGCGACTTGCAATTACCCTTATGCATACAAATATTCTTTTAATTAAATAAACAATTTATTTACAGAAATTTTCAGCTTTTCGTTTCATTAGTACTTTCCTTTTGACAACGGTTCGCGGAAATCATACATTAATTGTCAAGTTTACACAGTAGTATTTTTAAAATAATTAATTATTGAATTTACCATTTATTTTATTTTGCTTTTTGTTTTCACTTTTCTTATCATTTCTTTGCAAGTTTTGTTTTAATTTCCTCTTTTTTTCTACCAATGTCATTTAGCGATGCTTCTGGTAAATAAAATATTTTAACTGTAATTTATTTCAACGTTCTGTCTCTTTGTTGGAGTATACATGTATTTGTTATTTTACAATGTATATAGCAATAGATCGTCCTTCATGTTTTCCTTTTTCAATTTAAAACAATATTCTATATTTTCTGTCAATGATTTAAAAGCTGTAAATACATGGCGTTCTTAAGGAAAACAAATTGTTTACTAGGAAACGATTGATTGGTTGTATGATTTACGATATATTTTTGAATTTCATTTGATCAACGATTTAATTTCACTCGTTTATTCATCTACGTGGCTTATATAATCATATACAAATACTGTCTTTTGATGAGGTGGTTTTATTGACTTGAAAATCTGATATTAACTCAGGCTTTAATTCAGTTTGTGAGTTAATCGTCCCCGTTTACACACCAATAACCTGTAGCAAAATGTGTCTAATCCTATAACAAACTCTAGAAAAAGTGTTTAATCCTATAATAATCTCTAGAAAAATGTGTTTAATCCTATAGTAGACCAAATTTAAAAGGTAAAAAGCACAAACAATATAAAAACTAAGATATATAAAATGGCGGAAGATATTTTTGTAAGAGTTATTTGTCAAGGGTTATTAAAAATAAAACATCCAGATCGCATTTAACCAGTTACTTTGGCAACAAACTATGACAAAATGTGTATATTTTGTAAACATTTTCATTTGCCTTGTTTTTCATCAGTTTTAAAGTATATATTAGATTTGAAAAGTATAAGAGCACCGAGAAACAACTTTATATTCGGTGAGAATATGTCAATAGTTATCATAAAGCTCCTCTTATTTTTTTTTTTTTTGTTTCTTAGTTGCGCATGATGTTACCATAAAGAAAATAGCGAAGGATAACTGCATAATTTCTGCAATGTTTTTGTGTTCACGAAAATGGTACACATGCATACGTAATTGTAATATTAATGTCATAATATCAAAAATCTCATGTAAACCATTTAAATTTCTTGAATTTTGCATTCCTAAAATTTTGTGCAAATTTGAAATAGTTCTTAAAAATATTTTCTTAAGTCAAAGCTAATATAGAAGCTTTCTGCCATTATTATATAACTTATGCATTCAATTGCGTTTGTTCCTGGTTTTGGCTTATTCGGAAATGTGAAAATTATAAATTTGACAAATACTAAAGTAATGCTGATTTTTTTCATTTCGGAGTATTCATGAAGCATCAGTACGAAATTGAAAAAAATTAATTAATATAATAAAATTGAGAATGGAAACGGGAATGTATCAAAGAGACAACAACCCGACCAAAGAGCAGAAAACAGCCCAAGGCCACCAATGGGTCTTCAACACAGAAAGAAAATCCCACACCCGGAAGCGGGTTTCAGCTGGCCCCTAAACAAAAATGTGTACTAGTTCAGAGAAAGGGACGTCACACTTAACTCCGAAACATATAAATGAACCAAAATTTAAAAACATACAAGACTAACAAAGGCCAGAGGTTCCTGACTTGGGTCAGGCGCAAACATGCGGCGATGTTAAACATGTTTTGTGAGATCTCAACCTCCCCTATACCTCTAACCAGTGTAGAATAAACAAACACAATACACGTAAAAGTAAACAATAAAAGCAATACGCACAGTAAAACTCAGTTTAAAAGAAGTCGGAGTCCGATGTTAGAATAGGTAACAGAAGAAACTTAAAAGCAAAATGACAGTGATAAACATAAATTAACAAAGGACTACTAGCAGTTACTGACATGCCAGCTTCCGACCTCAATTAAATTGATAGAAAGATTATGTCTTCATCATATGAAATCAAGTGTTTATTTCCGATACAGATACCCTATGAGTGGATCAATATTAATTTCAAAATGCCATCTTAAATGAGCTGACAACAGTATCGTAACTATATCCCTTTTGAATAAGTATGTTTAAAGGTTTGGTTAGCTTTTGAGGTGAATGACGACATTTATGTGCTTTGTATAGAATATGTATGTTCAGGATTTGTTGAAATATCCTGTTATGATTTTACAGTATCAGAAAACACCTTTTAACCCACCTTTATAAAAACAATTTATATTTTAATTTAAAAAAAATGAGGTATTTTCATAGTCTTTTAACATGATTATGCACTTTCTTTTCGCCATTGTACATTGATATGCAAAGCAACCAAGATCAACTTTAAATAGAAGAAATGAACCAAATATTCTATTTATAGCAACAAAGTCAGTTTACTGAGATTTATTTTTTCTCCTTTTAAGTTTTACCTGTGTAGCTAGACTACAGCGTAACCCACTAAACAAGGAAGCATAAAATGGATGAAATTTGTTTTGAGTGCTCACGACAACAATCTAATTCACAGTATTTAACTTTCAAATCATGTCTCAAATGTCACAAGTCTGTATGTTTAAGTTGTGAGTTCAGACACGAGAGTAAACAAAAGATGATTCATTTAGAGTATGCCACTTTACAAAACTATGGAACGCCACAGCTGTCTTATGTGGAACTCTGATATAACTTTATGTTGTTTTATTATTACTTGATGATATTTTGTCTGTACTTAATATGGTTTTGACATTACGTAATGATGTTTTGATATAACTCAATATGGAATAGTCATTACTTAATGATATTTCGATATTACACGATATGGTTTCGTATTGACTTGATATAGTTTTGTCATTACTCAATATGGTTTTGTCATTACTCGATGTGGTTTCATCATTATTTAATGTGGTTGTGTCATTAGTCAATGTGGTTTTACATTACTTGATGTGAATGTGACTTAACGTTATGTAGTTGTTTCATTACATGATGTGGTTTTGTTATTTCGTAATGATGATTTGCCTATTCTTTATATGGTTTTAACATTACGCAATGATGTTTCAAAATTTGACGATTTTACACTACATGATGTGTTTGTTTCATTATTTGATGTGGTCCTGTCATTCTTTGATGTGGTTATCCCATTACTTGATGAGGTAAAACCACGTGACCAATTCGGAAAATATGTTCTATTTTTAAACAGATTTCAATATATCGTTTGTTTAATGTGCTTTGGATGGGTATCGCTATCCATTGAGTTAAAGTTCAAATTAAAGTTCAGTGGTTGTTCAGAGTTATTTGGTATGAAAAAGGGAACGGCAGATAATAATAAGAAAAAGTTTTAAAAGTTTATAGTATTTCGGACATAATTGGGATATCCCCAAACCACTTGGTCCTGTTGTTTTATCCTATTAAGTTCTCAAACGGAAGCAGTATTTTTGTAATAAATTTGTAAAATATTCCACGGAACCCTGTGTCTCGCCTGATATTGCTGCTGTAAGTGTAAAAGCGTCATGTTGATCGGCTGTACATTTATCTATACATTTATCGGTAAAAAAAAAAAAAAATGTTTTCTATAGATGCTTTTCTTGAAATTGAGGAATAACTCCTATACAAGTTTTAAAACACTTCATGGAGGTTTACAAATTTATCATGTCAAAACAGTTTACATGTAATTCGGTTTTATTTAACTAAAACAAAACTGTATGGTTTTCAACAATGAGCAAAACCCATACCCTATAGTAAGCTATAAAAGGTCCCGAAATGAAAATGTAAAAACTAGAAACCTAACGATCTATAGATAGATAGATAGATAGATACTTTATTCTCTAAAAACTAAATACAAGTTCACGGAGAAACATACAATATAAATACAGATACAATAGTCGAGGTAAACAAATCCAGTATGATGTTCTAAAAGTAATATGCATGGCATACATGTTTAGTAACATGTAAAATGAAAGGTTAAACTCAATAGAAATAAAAAATGGAGATGGAGACGCCGACGCCACTATCGACGACGAAATATAGGTTTGTTGTGTCTCACTGCTGCTACATTGATGTCGCAGGCTCGACACAAATCAAAAGACTTGAACTTTATTGTTAACAAATGAAACACTTCAAATCAACTCACACTAAAGTTACAGGAAACGGGGAGGGGCTCGGACTAAGCGACAAAGCATCAATACTATAAAACAAGAATTCTCCGATTTTTTAGCGTAAATGATCATTTAAACTTATACGAATATCAATCTTTATTTGTAATCAATTGAATTCCCTGATCTATCTCGCACTAATTGAAAAATAAACTTTTGGAATATCTGTTTCATATGTGACGACGGACATGTTCCAGTGGTCGTAACCATAAAACCGTCATCTTTTCCTTGAATGTAAACTACCAAATAAAACCAAATCACTGGGTTTGTACTTTCTCGAATAATACGACGGGTGCCTTTCTGGAGCATCCGAGATCACCCCGATGGATTTATATTACCCAGTCATACCGATCTATTGAAACAGCCAAATGAAACTGTTTTGTATGCCACCGCAACTGAAAGTTGGAGGCATATTTTTACCCTGTCCGTCCGTCTTTCTGTCTGTCCGTCCCATTATGGGTATATAGTTATTCCGCATAACTCCTCCTACAGTTTGAATCCTAGAAAGTTTTCTCTTTACTGTCTGTTTGTACATATATTGAAGGTGTGCATGTGGTCAGGGTTTTATTTTTATTATCTTTTGCTCTTTTGGGAGATAAATGAACATTTTTTGTCATTTTGGGGTTTAAGCGGTTAAATGAGTTGAGTGCAGGGGCTTCACTTTGTCTAGTTTACATTTTTTTCTCGTGTTGTGCTCTTACACAACTGTAACAGTCCGATGTAAGGTTAGGATTTAGCGCTCACATACATGTTAAACTCCGCCACGTGCACTTTCTTTATGTACCTGCCCCAAGTCAGGATCATGAAGTTCAATTGTTGTCGTTGTATAAATGTGTGTCATTTCTTTTTTGTAGATTGTTTATTTATAAATAAGACCGTTTGTTTTTTCGTTTGAATTTTTTCACATGTTGCATGGTGGCCTTTTGTAGCTGACTATACGGTGTGTTGAAGGCTGTACGGTTGCCTATATATGATTTCTTACATCCACTGCATTTAAACTCTGATGGATAGTTGTCTCATTGTCAATCACACCACATCTAACTTTATTTCAACTTCTATGTTGCGTTTTGTATACTGTAACATTGTTTATCTTTTGTACGCATACCCCGGAGCCCTCTTTTCGGAAGCCCGAGCAAAAGTCCTTGTTCCGCGATAGAAAATTTAATTACGAACTCATATAAGATAGCTCAATTTCAACTCAAAATCTTAATCAATCTAAATGAGACTTAAATTCGAATCTTACTCAAACTCTACCTTAAAAATGACTCAAATTTAATGTTGTAACTAGAACTCTACCTCAGTTCAATGTGACTTAAACTCGATGTCCAACTCGAAACTCATTGCTAACTAAAACTTTAATTCTAATAATGACTTGAATTCGAAATCGAAGACTAACTCAAAGTTTAACTCAAACAGTAACCCAAACATTAATTTGAACTCTAATTCGATGGATGGCCACACTCATCCAAGGCACATACAACATGGAAATCTATCTAAAAATAGAACAGGTTTTCCGAATTGGTCACGTGATTTTACCTCATCAAGTAATGGGATCACCACATCAAAGAATGACAGGACCACATCAAATAATGGAACAAACACATCATGTAGTGTAAAATCGTCAAATTTTGAAACATCATTACGTAATGTTAAAACCATATAAAGAATAGGCAAATCATCATTACAAAATAACAAAACCACATCATGTAATGAAACAACTGCATAACGTTAAGTCACATTCACATCAAGTAATGTTAAAACCACATTGACTAATGACACAACCACATTAAAATAATGGTGAAACCACATCGAGTAATGACAAAACCATATTGAGTAATGACAAAACTATATCAAGTCAATACGAAACCATATCGTGTAATATCGAAATATCATTAAGTAATGACTATTCCATATTGAGTTATATCAAAACATCATTACGTAATGTCAAAACCATATTAAGTAAAGACAAAATATCATCAAGTAATAATAAAACAACATAAAGTAATATCAGAGTTCCACATAAGACAGCTGTGGCGTTCCATACAAAACCATCAAGTTTCTGTTTGGAACACCGAAAAGAACTACTGACAAAATATTGCTTAAACTGTAAGAAGGCAGTATGTGGCAGCTGTTATCGCCAGTTACACGAGGGTCATAAAACCAGATCAGTATATGAAGTTGCATCTGAAAGTAGAAGAAACCTTAAAAAGAAAAGACAGCATTCAACAAGAAATGAAGAAAGTAATTAAAGATATGGACAAGGGACAGATCATTTATGGTGATTTCGCTCAGAAGTTGAAATATGTCCGTGCAGATCTTGATTGTATCTCCTCAGATATCAAACGAAAACAAGCTCAAATAGTTAATTACATGTCTGCTAGTTATGGCATACATAGAGATATAGATTTATTTTGGATGAAATGTTGTCATTGGAAATTCGTGATAGAGTTGGACATGAACGATGCAAAATATTATCAAAGATTGAAAAGAAACAGACGATTATAGATTTATGGCAATCTATAAATGTTATCAAGATTGGTTACATAAGTTTGTTGTGATTCCTAAAGCAGATTCACCACAATTTCAAGGTTTGAATCTTCGATACAGCAAAAAGTCAAGCGATGAAATAAGAAAACTTCTACTAAATATTGAAGTAGGGTATGTAAATTTAAGCTTAATTTTATAATGTATAGAACATTATTAATGCGACCAATTGCAGCACAATCGTGCGAGGAGATTTTATTTTGTATGTACTGTAATTAAGTTTACATTTAGGCTAATTAAAATTGGAATCTATGCTGTCCTGGTATTAAGCTCAAACATATTAATTTAATTTTACTCATGTAATGAATTATAGGTTGGATTTTGCAATATCTTGAAATAATATCTCAAATATGAAATAATATCAATATTAGATATCAAGTCATCAACATTAATATTAAACCGAGCACCAGAGCAATGATGAAAATTATAAGATGTTTGTGGTATTTTGTAGCAAAGACTCCATCATCAGTTAAAAAATGTAAGATCTGGTATACAGACAACTAAAACAAATCATTTTTCTAAATTGCTAGATTGAATAACATAGGTTTACTCAGGAAGCATTCGTCTAGATTCAAGGTGTAACGATCAACGACAGCTTTGATGATTCCTTCATCGTGCCTAAGTATAAGAACAATGTGTTTTCTGCGTACCCTTGTCAAAATTTTTCTTAAAACAGATTGCATGAAATGCAATAAAAGCCCTTATGTCGTGAACATTCTTTAGACCATAACCACGCCCATGTCAAGCAAGTTAATATTGATAATGCATTTTACTAAGATATTCAAGTTAAGAAATGATGCGTATGTTTAAAACCATACTTGTCAAGAAATTGTTTTTGTACATAAATCAGGCCGCTAGTTTTTTCGTTTGAATTGTTTTACATTTGTCTGTCAGGACCCTTTGTGACATGCTATATAATGCATGCAGTATGGGTTTGCTTATTGTTGAAGGCCGTACGGTGACCTATATTTGCCAAGTCTACGTCATTTTGTTTCTTGTGGAAAGTTGTCTCATTGGCAATAATACCACATCTTCTTATTTTTATATGGACACAGTTTGTAATAAATTTTCCGTTCCTTTGTAGCAATATTCCAGCAGCATCTGCGTTTGGAGTTTATATCTCTCAACTCAGTGAGCCTATGTCATTACAAAGTCTTTTATACATTTCAAACAGTTGGTTTTCGACGATTAAAGTAATCCTTTCGTTCGTTCTATGATCGTCATTACGAACTAATTGACTTGATCAGAATGTTGCCTTACAAGTCCCATTGATGAAGCAAATCGGTAGTGATAGTTCGCTATGTTTCCCAAAGCACTGTATTCTCCTGGGAGAAAAAAACATACCAAAATGGCCACAATTTGTTAACAACATTTACGATACCTCATTTAAAGCGAAGACCTGCAAATTTGTACCTAAAGTGTCGAAAATTTAATCGCATTGTCAATGAAACCACAATTAAATTGTTGAATGAAAGATCTGTAAAGCAATGAGTATATTGTGGAGGCATCTGATGACAAAATTTACCTACGTTAATTGTAGAAACGTATGCCGCCCATGTCAATAGACGTAAAACATTCATTGCTTGACTAAACTTATACTACTCAATCCAGGTCTAATTTCCATTTATCAAACAAGATAGAAGCTCGTCGTCTATAAAATGAGATAAAATATTGCGGCCTTTCGACTTTTATACGGAATTCATCAATAAAATGGAATTTTAATCAATAAATGCATTACAACAACAACAAAAAGAACGTTTCGTTGTTGTACGTTTAATGTATACAGTTTTATTTTTATTAACATTAATTGTATGGTAATGTCTTATGTTACCCATATTGTAAATACGATAGGTCATTCGTTTTTTTCAAACATGAGATTACGACTTCACATATTATCAAAATATCAATGAATTAAGTTTTAAGAAACTACAGCTCGATCTTCGCATTTAAGATTTCATAAAATAAACGTAGGCCAAGTTCGACATTCTTATACAAAGGAAAACCACTTAAATGCTCTTCACCTTCGTATTTTATTTGACCTTTACATTTTGTGATTCGAGCGTTACCGATGAGTCTTTTGTAGCCGAAACGCGCGCCTGGCGTACACAGTTTTAATCCTGGTATCTATGATGAGTTTATGCTATTGTTTATTTGCTTTTATGAACACAATTAAATATGGTCAATCATTATTTAGATCAGGAGCTTATTCGCAAAGCATCCGTTAACTAACGGACCCGTTAACTTAACGGAGATATTAACGAATACGTCCGTTAAAATTTAATGTGGCATTCACGAATGGTCCCGTTATCATTTTGCTATCGTGTAAAGCACATCGGGGAACACTGGCGACAAATCGTTGCAATCGTAAACAATAAATCGAACTAAACGTCTATGATTTCTTCAAAGATTTTGATTTTCTGTACCTATCAATGCTTTGAATGTTATAAATAAGGAATCAAACCGCACAGAGAGTTTAATTGAAATCATCTAAACAATTGGTTACAGCTTTAGTTACTGCATGCTTAGCTCACATAAAACAACAACAAAGTTTTATATTTGCTAAAGTAAACCCCAAAAATAATTCAGATAAGAAAAATAGTTGGTGCAGAGTGAGAATGACATTGCATTATAAAGTGAACTTTTAGATAGTTTAAATAAATTCAAGTTTGAAGTTTTTGAGGTGATGAGGATACAAATAAATCCAACAAGATAATTTCAAAATTCGTGACTGGATAAGGGACCCCCAAAAAAAAAAAAAAAAAAAAAAAATCAATCAATAAATAAATAAATAAATAAATAAATAAATAAATAGATAAATAAATAAATAAATAAATAAATAAATAAATAAATAAATAAATAAATAAATAAATAAATAAATGAATCAAGAAAATAACAAAAAGAATGCACACAATGGCATTCTACGGTTAAAATTCTAAGTTATGACAAGAAAACGTTACAAATAGTGTGCGTCCGAAGCGAACGTTTCATTAAGTTCTCATAAGGCCTATAGAAGAACAAGCAGATTTTGTATATGTATTGTTGTGTGCGGATAAGACAAAGTCCTTCACATGCCAAAGTTTACCCACATAATCATTCGGATGAAGAAATAAATAGAAGGTGCAAAATTAGATCATTTAATTAAGATTCTATGAAAGTTTCATAATCATCATTCTAGCGTATCAGTACAGTAGCGAGACAAATGTGTGACAGAGTGATGTACGTACGGACAGGCGAACAATCAGAATTCGGAAGAAAGGGAAAAGAACGAAAGAAAAAGTGATTACCAAAACAAATAGAAGAAAGAGGAGAAGAAATGGACACCTGGAAGCATAGATGTAAGGAAGAGACCTGATTGGAATTAAACGTCATACACAGGAAGTTAATACTGTTTATGACGTTCAACATCGCTCTAAAATGAAGCTAAAACTGTAAGAAACCAAATCGACTGTGAGCAATTCAAACAATTCAATTTGTGTTTATGGAAATGTGCTGCAATTGACGAACTATTCTTGAAAACGAGTGAAATTTAAACTTTATTCATATATATTTTTGTTAATAAATAAAGTTTTACTTAAGAAAACATAGCATGTTCCAATAGCAATACGGAAAACATAACTGTACCTGATCGTCCAGGTCTGTGCTCTTCCATTAAATACATGTATATAAACAAGTCTAAATTGAAAACAACGTTCAAACCTATGATTGCGTTGGATAAAACCGCAATTTTATACGTGTGCATGCAAAATTTCTTGTTAGAGGGTCTAAATACAGCACAAACAACATTTTCCAAAAGACCAAAAAAGTGAAAAAGTATATTTTAACAAAACGCATTTGACTAACAGGTCGAACAACAAATGTTCTTAAACCCTGCTGACTGCCATTGGCGATTGCCAAATAAACGGATCACCGATGTAATAAATGGATCTTAATTATAAATTTAATACTAAACAGAAAACAATAAACAATAAACTTGCGGAAAAGATTGTATACCGCAAACAAAAGGTGCAAAGTGTTTTGTACACCATATCCGGATTACGACAATTAATGTCTCTTCAGTGATGTTAGGAATCGAAACGGTATTTGGAAAGCCATACAATTTACCTCAATTTAGGATAGACTCTTGAATTTTGAGGAGTCAAAATAGGATGAACGGATCATATAAACCCAAAGGCAAATATAATACAAGCCCAAACGAAAAATATATACAAGTCTAAATTGAAAACAACGTTCAAACCTATGATTGCGTTGGATAAAACCGCAATTTTTATACGTGTGCATGTATAACAAATTTCTTTGTAGAGGGTCTAAATACAGCACAAACAACATTTTCCAAAAGACCAAAAAAGTATATTTTAACAAATCGCATTTGACTAACAGGTCGAACAACTGATGTTCTTAAACCCTGCTGACTGCCATTGACGATTGCCAAATAAATTGATCACGATATATATATATATATATATATATATATATATAATATAATGACTGAATAATAGCCAACGATAAATCTTACGGGCGATGGATCATAAAATTATGATACAGTACACTACAAAATATAATATATAACAAGTCTAAAAGGTACAACATTACCAATAAATAATAAAATCATGAACAAATTTTAGATATTTCGTATTACTAATATCCTTCATCAGTAAGATTTTCATGTCATCGAAGTGACTACACCTGCAAGCCCGACCTCCCGTAAGTCGTCATTTGAGATCACCTGGGCACGCCCAAGCTGATCGCAAAACCTTACCATCACTATCATAGACCACAACGAGGGTTGGTCAAGGGCCGACAGACTTGCTCGTGAAAGGTTTTGGATAAGAAAACTTAGGACAGTTTCCTCAGAGGGCATAAATGAAAAACATAGAATGTGTCACTCATTTTCCCTACCATCACTTGTTTTCAGTAACTCCGGCTTCCGTTTTGGACTCTTACAGTTTTAAGAAATTTATTCCTCCTCCCAAACATCTATATTGAAAAATTTACCAGCGTATTGATTATTGATAATTTGCATAGCATTCAAGATTTTTATTTCAGTTTGACTACCACATGTCAAGGTAAGATTCATTTTACATCTTACTGATGAAGGATATTAGTTATCCGAAATATCTAAAATTTGTTCATGATTTTATTATTTATTGGTGATGCTGTACCCTTTTAGACTTGTTATATATATATATATATATATATATGAGTCTAAAGATTGTGTAACAATACCGATAAATAGATGGAAAACAAAACACTAAAAAGTGTTGAATATCATCGCACAAAGATGGAAAAACTGAACAGATGATATAAATTATACAATAATTGCAAATATTTCAGCTCAACAAATGGCCTTCCTCAGTGTTAAAAGTTTTAACAATACTGATATATAATGTATAAAGTGTAAACATAGATCAGTAATAATACAGGTGAGTTTTGGTCGATTGATTTTAATCCAAAATCCCGAACATCATAATATAAACATTAGACTGTCAATTTAATTATTTCTTTCTATTGATTCCATCTGGATGGAGGACACCCAGTGTTTTTATCCAAAACTTCTCCCGATTCTCTCTTTGCCTATTTTGCCATGTACAGTCCTGTTCGATCACAAGGATCTTCATGTGATCAAAGTCTTTCAGATCGTGATCTGGTAACCTGAAGTGTTGGCTGACAGGAATATACGGTTTTTGTGAGGTCACTCCTGTGGCCATTAAGGCGTTTGTGAAATGGCTGCATAGATTCACCAACATATTGGAGACCACATATAGGACACTCAAGTACGTAAATCACGTTTGAGCTTTTGCAGTTGACATTGCAGAAGATCTTGTATGTCTTTTCTGTGGTCTTACTGTGAAATGTTGATGAATGCTGCAATTGGTTGCAACATTTGCAGCGCTTATCCCCACAAGGCTGGCAATTACCTACAGTATGGTTAGGTTTGGAAAGGTCAGCACGGACAAGTATATTTAGATAATCCAGATGGAATCAATAGAAAGAAATAATTAAATTGACAGTCTAATGTTTATATTATGATGTTCGGGATTTTGGATTAAAATCAATCGACCAAAACTCACCTGTATTATTACTGATCTATGTTTACACTTTATACATTATATATCAGTATTGTTAAAACTTTTAACACTGAGGAAGGCCATTTGTTGAGCCGAAATATTTGCAATTATTGTATAATTTATATCATCTGTTCAGTTTTTCCATCTTTGTGCGATGATATTCAACACTTTTAGTGTTTTGTTTTCCATCTATTTATCGGTATTGTTACACAATCTTTTAGACTCATATAATTTTCCTGTTTGTGTAGTATTGTCAATTTTGATGATCCAATACCTATTAAGTTTACTGGTTGGTAGATTCTTATAGACTCTATATATATATATATATATATATATATATATATATATATATATAGTTTTATCCAACGCAATCATAGGTTTGAACGTTGTTTTCAATTTAGACTTGTTTATATTTTTCGTTTGGGCTTGTATTATATTTGCCTTTGGGTTTATATGATCCGTTCATCCTATTTTGACTCCTCAAAATTCAAGAGTCTGTCCTAAACTGAGGTAAATTATATGGCTTTCCAAATACAGCTTCGATACCTAACATCACTGAAGAGACATTAATTGTCGAAATCTGGATATTGTGTACAAAAAGCTTTGCACCTTTTGTTTGCGGTATATAATCTTTTCCGCAAGTTTATTGTTTTCTGTTTAGTATTAAATTTATAATTAAGATCCATTTATTACATCGGTGATCCGTTTATTTGGCAATCGCCAATGGCAGTCAGCAGGGTTTAAGAACATTTGTTGTTCGACCTGTTAGTCAAATGCGTTTTGTTAAAATATACTTTTCACTTTTTGGTCTTTTGGAAAATGTTGTTTGTGCTGTATTTAGACCCTCTAACAAGAAATTTGTTTTGCATGCACACGTATAAAATTGCGGTTTTATCCAACGCAATCATAGGTTTGAACGTTGGTTTCAATTTTGATTTGTTTATATATATATATATATATATATATATATATATATATATATAAATATATATATATGGACTTAAAAATACGGTTTCGATCCCTAACATCACTGAAGAGACATTAATTGTCGAAATCCGGATATGGTGTACAAAACCTTTGCACCTTTTGTTTGCGGTATACCATCTTTTCCGCAAGTTAATTGTTTTCTGTTTGGTATTAAATTAATAATTTTAAAAGACCCATTTTGTAACAACTTGTGATCCGTTTATTTGGCAATCGCCAATGGCAGTCAGCAGGGTTTAATAACATCTGTTGTTCGACCTTTTAGTCAAATGCGTTTTGTTAAAATATACTTGATGGAGAGTTGTCTCATTGGCACTCATACCACATCTTCTTATATCTATTTTTCACTTTTTGGTCTTTTGGAAAATGTTGTTTGTGATGTATTTAGACCCCTCTATCAAGAAATTTGTTTTGCATGCACACGTATAAAAGTGCGGTTTTATCCAACGCAATCATAGGTTTGAACGTTGTTTTCAATTTAGACTTGTTTATATATATATATATATATATATATATATATATATATAATTCGTCTAAATATCAGCCTAATAATGTTAGATCTGTAAATTTGCGTTAGCAAATTTTTGTTCTTCCTCGCCGGGATTCGAACTCATGCTACTAGGAAATCGTGGCACCAAATCGCCTTGCACTATGCCCGACGCGCTAGACCACACGACCACCTAGGCTCTACAATAATAAAGCTTTCGGTGGCCGTGTGTTAGCTTTCCTCGTCAGTTTTAATCTAGCGTCGTAACACAGTACATGATATATAAGGCATGAAGATGGAATTTTACAGATCAGCTCAGTTATCTATTGTAAAGGATCCTACAAATTTATGCAAGATGCAGTTACAGAAATAACTATATTATAAGTACGTCTGAACCAGTGACGACTCTTCAACAGATTTTGTCCATCGGATCACCAGCAGTGATGGTGATACAAGGCTGAAAATACATTCTGTATACATAATTCGTCTAAATATCAGCCTAACAATGTTAGATCTGAAAATTTGCGTTAGCAAATTTTTGTTCTTCCTCGCCGGATTCGAACTCATGCTACTGGGATATCGTGGCACCAAATCGCCAAAATTTTGGAAATTATTTTAAATTAAGGAGCATATCTCCCTCGTGCAAAGCTCTGATTCCCTGCCCGACTTTGGCTATACTTGTTTGTTCTTTTTGGTTTATAAGCCGTTCATACTTTGAATAAGCTTTTGATTTTCATATATTTTGGCCTTGAGTATCACTGAAGAGACTTTTATTGTCGAAATGCGCATCTGGTGCAGTAAAATTGGTACTATTAATGTTATTGTTTGTACTTCAGCGGGAACTTTTATCTGTTATCCATTATTCCCATATTTGTTTGTAGACACAAATCCAAAGAGAAGACTGAAAAAGCGACAATAGCAAAGAGGACAGAACCAGGATGTTATTAGCCAATACTGAAGGAGACACAATATTGGCAGATCTTCAGAAAGAGTTAAAGAAGAGGCGAGAAAATAAGGCAAACACCATTATCGTTTAATTCGTTGTGCCAATTTCTGTCTTCTTCATCGGTTTCAATCTTTGACTTTGATTCTTTAATTAACCAAATTGTGGTTATGTAAACTATTATTGAGAATGTTGATTGGATATTCATTGTTAAGGGTGTTGGTGTAATAAGGCCCCAATGTAGATATCTCGATTAATTAATAAAAGGCATTATTATCAATCGACTTCTTGCAATTGTTATCACTGGAATTTGTTATTGTTGCATGCGTTGAATATTTGATTAATATGTAACTAAAGCTGTAATTTTACAGATGTACGAAAATGCAATGCAATTCATGAATCAAACCACAAAGAGACCAGGCATATCTAACGCTTCAGTGAAAATGAAGATGATAGAAAATATAAATGATTATCCATTTCTTTTGGAAACTATGCAGGAGTTTCAACGCACCATGGAAGACATCACTAAAACATTAAATGAAAAGGAGGTTTTGTAAGTATCTTTATACGATTTACCATCAACTGTAAGAATACAAATCTTTGTTGGCGTCTTTGTAAGATTTATTATTTGTGTGTTTGTTGAAATTTTAGTCAGTTTTATTGTATGTCTGTAATATTAAAATAAGAAGATGTGGTATGATTGCCAATGAGACAACTATACACCAGAGACCAATGACGTAGAAGTATCAACCATAGGTCACCGTACGGCCTTATGCAATGAGCAAAACTCATATCGCATCGTACGCTATAAGACGCCCTGAAGTGACAAATGTAAAACAATTCAAACGAGAAAACTACCGGTCTAATATATGTACCAAAAATAACGAAAATCAAATATGATATACAGCAACCAGAGACCACCACTACATTACAGATTCCTGACTTGGGACATGCACATGCATATTGTGGCGGGGTTAAACAAGTGATGTATGTTTACACAGCTTTGGCTGCTGGATCCTAATTATTGTCACACTAACCAATTATGTCTGTTTAGGTCAATATAACGGGACTACAAATAACTGTTATACGAAGACAATGGGAAGTGGGAAGTTTAGCTAGCTATGAAACCAGGTTTAATAGAAAAACAAAGGATATGGGGTATCCATCAGTGACACAAAATCAGTACATGCACAGCAAAACAAAAAAACAAAACAAAAACAAAAAAAAGCAAACACACACACAAAAGCAAAGGAATAGCGCTTTTATTGCTGTTCTTCATCTAAAAGTCACAGTGAGGCCTTCAACACGGAGTAAAAACTCTCACCTCACTGCAAGTTTAAGACGATCCATAGCACCGGCTTGAGCGGAATTCTTTGACCCACTATTTTCCTCCGAAAATGCCTGTACCAAGTCAGCTGATTGCCATTTGTTCCGTGGTTGATATACATGAATGTTAATACTTTTTTCCTTCTCACTTCATGTTCAGTACGTCCAGATGAAACAACTTGCGATTTGAACATTGGTCCCCTTTGTCGATATTACAGATACTTTCAATTTTTTCGATTTCAGCGTATTTTCGTTCAGTTAATGTGTTCTTGATACTGCTTACACGATCTTAAATGGAAGCTGTGTATAGTCCGGTTTAATGTCAAAGGATACTTTCTCGTGAACAAATCATGTCCACTCAGGACTTAGTGTAAATGATTTAATAATTTTGGTACATGATATGAAGCAGAAGCTTCAATTATATACGTATATCAGGTGTGATCAGGCCAATGACGTCCCTCATCCTTCCAATGTGTGTATACATTTATCGACAACTGCAATGTTTAAATGAATGCCAAACCATTTGGATAGGAATAAAAAAGTGATACATTATAATACCTTATAGTTTTCTTCAGGATAAACCAACTACAAAAGATATAGAAGTACTAGAACGTGAGTCAAAGCAAGGTAACCAAGGTGTCAGTAAAAAGGTGAGTAACATGTATATTTTTGAGGCCGCAAATAGTTTTATATTCAGACCTTTTAACGAAAATGAGATCTCAGAAAGAAATCAAATTGAATTTGATGAAGACAAAATTAGCAAGACTGTTATGTCTCACTGGGTATGACGTCTACTGCTATTTTCAAAGATGAGTTACTTTAAAACACTACCGACTTGAGGGGAGGGGTGGGGAGTGTATAAACACTGAAATACTTGAATAATATTATTATAACAACTGAACATCAAGCTACTAAAACAGATTAATTTGCAAAGATTTGTAAAACATGTTCTTGAAAGGAGACAGTGCATGATGATATCATGGGTAAGACTACTTGATTGAAATTCAGAAATCAAAATATTATTAATTTACAAAAAAAGCATCATTCAGATGTTTATAAGATAATATAAGTCTGTCAGAAATCAGAATTAACAGTTTTTAATTTTTCCTAATATACTTGAATTAGGGCTTCAAACTTCTGGCATTTTGTGCAATACCGCAGCTAAAACAACCTCATTGTAAGATCTTTGTCATTGATAACTTGATATGAGTCTGTTCTTCGTTATAAAAGAGATGTTTTGCAACAATATATGTTTTCAAAGATGTTAATTTACGTTAAATGTCTTTTGTGTAAAGCCTTGTTTCATATCTAATTTGTCTGTAATAAGTAAATTGACCATTTTGGTTTAATATGTCATTTTCGCATGTTATATGACATCATAATGGTACCATCAGTAAAGTTATTGCACTAAAGAGGGACGAAAGATACCAGAGGGACAGTCAAACTCACAGATCGAAAACAAACTGACAACGCCATGGCCAAAAATAAAAGACAAACAGACAAATAATAGTGCAGATGACACAACATAGAAAACTAAAGACTAAGCAACACGAACCACACCAAAAACTGGGGGTGATCACAGGTGCTCCGGAAGGGTAAGCAGATCCTGCTCCACATGTGGCACCCGTCGTGTTGCTTATGTTATTACAAATCCGGTAAATAGTCTAATTCGGTAGGTCACATTCGTGAAAAGGGAAGGGTATTGTAGTTACGACATAAGGAACATATCCGATATCATCTGTGAAACGGTTATTCCATAACGGTCAACCAACTCGTGATGGCGTCCGTAAAATTTACGAAGGGATGATTTCAACTTCACCATTTGGAACTCTTGGTTTAATAGCTTCCTTGTGAGCAGCAATCCTCAAGGAAATCATGATAGGAAATACAAGCCCGGGAATATCGTATCAATTGGGAGATATATACTCCGTATGCAGGCGCTGCTGGAATGTTGCTACATAGAAATGGAAAGTTCACAATTGGGAAGCTGAAATCATCTCTTTTGTCGTAAAGTTTTGTTTTCAACCGAACCTCATTGTCAATTTCTAGATGTAAGTCAAGATATGAGGCAGACTTAACTGTATCTGTAGTATCCTTTATCTCTGGTTCGATGGGATAGATTCGTTCAACATAGTCACCAAATTTTGTATTATTTAGTGAGAGAACACAATCTATATAGCGGAACGTAAAGTTAAAGGATATTGCTAACTTCTTATCTTTCTTCCTAAGAAGTTCCGGAAATATATCAACCCGTTAATTTATCTATAAAACAAACATAATTTGAAAGGCAGAGAACATTCTACTATTTTTGCAATCTCAGGAGCAAAATTGTCTAGTATCAAACCTCCTCCTTAGTTTGAAAATTGAATCGAATTAAAATATTCATATTTCACTCGTAAGATAGTATAAACTTTTAAATAGGAAAAAAAAGACGCTTCGGAAGAAAACGATACTTAAAAGATCTAAATCAGGCAAAGTTGACCTTATATGGATTTTGCTATTACTTTAAGGTCTCTTTTAGTCATCATGATCTTCAACTGTTTCGGTTCATATACATCCTTGGTTTTCAAATATTCGTCTTTGAGCGTTCCTGATGAAGGTAAATCCAGAAAAGCGCCTTGGACGCATGACATTTATAAAGTGTTGTTTTCCTTTATAACCTGATTTCCGAAGGAATATATCGGTTAGTAATTTGGTGATGTACGGTGGGCGGCCGACTGCCGGGCGGCCGGTTGTCATACATCGTCCGTGCATCAACTTGAAAACGCTTTGACGAAATCTTTTCATATTTAGATATTTTGTTTCCTGTGACTAAATGATGGTCAAGTTCAATTTTATGATTTTACCTTTTATCGTTGTGGAGTTGTCATACTTAGATTCATTTCTTTTCACTTGATCCTGTTTGGTGGGTCCAGATTTGAAAAACAATCATTTTCATGCAGGAAAATCCGGTTTGCTGTCAATTTGACAGCCCTTGTTTAAAGATTTAAAACGTTATTTGCTTTCACACATACCTGCTAATCGAAAGAAACAAGCTTCCTTTAGACTATAAGACCTATCAGGTCTTCTTTCTATTATTGTTGGACGTGTATAACTGTTTCTTATATTTCTTCGATAGGCAGCAAGACGTAAACAGCACAGAGGAACAGTCTAAACAAAAGAATAAGTTAGAAGAATTAGAAGCCATGTAAGTAGAAGAGAACATATTTTAAAGTCAATGTTCTCTAAACAGAAGAACACATTGAGATATGACAGACGAATGCTAATGATGAGGTTCTTGAGTTAGGACAGGCACGTGAAACAAAGGGGAGTTAACATTTGTTTATCTAATTCCTCCTCTTGTTTAACCTCGAGCAGTAGATAAACAAAACAGACGTAAAAGACATAAATAAAACCATTACAAAGAAAAACTTAACCTTACATTACGGTATAGTACGTAACGTAATCACGAAATAAATAACAAGTATTATCGTTTTAAATTATGCTGGCAGTCACTGAAAGCATGCTCAAAGTACTTAACCAAGTTGCGGAAAAGAAATAATGTTGAATTACGCGAATTAATCGCAATTTTGTACTGTTTAGAGGGTTTCTTACAGCAACATGATAAATAGTACAAGGATGCAAAATTTAAGCTTGCAGAAAAACAAAAGAAACATTTTAGTATTGGTTCAAACTATAAATTTGCGAATCGGTATTCAAACCAAAATACAATTAAGAGGCTTTCACTGGGCAACAATGATATAAATAAATAAAAGGTATGTAACATTGTCTAAAGGACCATTTATAAATGTGTTAATTTTATAAACAACACTACCGTAAAACGAAAGCTATAAAATGCCATTTTGTATTAAAAGCACGGAAATGGAATCATGCTTCTACACATGTTTTTACGAGATCAAAACACGAGGAGAAACATACAAAGGATAACAGATGACACTATTATAAATGGTCAAATCCATTATTCTAAAATCTTTCAAAAAATCAATTTTGATTTGAATGAGAATTAAAATTTTAATCCAATAAACTGTATTCCATTCGAATAAAGTAGAACTCCCAAAGAAGATCTAACACATATGATAAATATTATTATGTAGATATAAATAAGAAGATGTGGTATGAGTGCCAATGAGACAACTCTCCATCCATGTCACAATGTATAAAAATTTAACAATTATAGGTCAAAGTACGGCCTTCAACACGGACCCTAGGCTCACAGCAAACAGCAAGCGATCATTTATACTTGCTGTAAGATCATGAAAATATTTATTTCCACGGTGTATGACTTTGTACTTTTCTCACTGTATAAAATAGCACAAAACCCTCGAAAGAAGTGCATGTAAAGCCTAATGCATATATCAAAACTATAAATTGATGAAATGAATACCACCCAAGTTCAAATGTTTACAATCTTTCATTAAAAGAACAGGGTGTTACAATGATTATCTTCGTGAAATTAAGTCGTACATTGATAGACTTACATGCCTAGTTTAAATGCATAAAGTATTTGTTTCTACATTTCTGTATCTACTTCAATAAAATCGAGATAATCACGGATATGATCCAATTGTCGTAACCACAGTCCCGCCTTCTTTTAATGTCCTCCATTGTGGCAACCCCGAATAATACTTATCAACGAATTTGAACTTACTATGAGCATCACTAGTAGTTAATGTTTTGGTTACCCATCCGTAGCACCTACATGTAAGATTACCCCTAGTTTATTTTAGGGTTCGTATTACTCATTCTTTGCGGTTTTATTATTGTTCAGTTGACCTGTTTGTCTTTCCGTTGTTTTCGCTTTTGCCATGGCGTTGTCAATGTTCCTTCTACTTATGATTTTTTATTGTCAATGAATAGATTCTCCGTGTCAAATACAGACTGAAATGTTACTTTTTGTTAAAAATCACATCTTTTAATAATTATCTTTTTGTGTTATGATTTCAACTTACATTAATTTAAAGGTATAATGTGCATAAATGTTGATTCTCGAAGTAACAATTCTGATAAAAACTTATTTATGTTAAAAGAAAAGCCAAATTTGTGAGAGAAAAAATGTATTATCTAGGATTATAATGAAAATAAACGATATGTACGTTTAATTTGCTTGGGTCCCTGTGACAAATTTATTGGTTGCTTATCATTTAAGAAAATGCTACCAAAGTATATAGACTTGATGCCTTAATATTCGAAAATTGATACTCCACGAACATGAATGACCTTGTTTGCATCAGTATTAACTACTTGTTATTGTTCTTCACAAAAACTGTGAAAGCGGGACCCTTGCCGACATATCACTTTTCTAGCTTGTGTTTGTTCTAAAGACGTTAATAAATAGTATAATCATTAATTAGATTTTATGTTTTCTCATATATTTTGAACGTGGAATGAGAATGCGTCCATACATGATCTGCACAAACCTTGTTAAAATTCATGATTGGAAATACTGATTATGACGAATTCATTTGTTAGACATGTTTGCACGCATGGTAAAGTTCACAAACCCATTTTTGTCTCGCCTTGACGGAGTCAATAAGCGAGACATAGGTATCTGTTTCCGGCGTCGGCGACGGCGACGACGGCGGCGGCGTCAACAATGTATTAGTTTGTGATTAGGTCTAGGTCATATTGAACCACTAGTAGTAGGTCAATGATATTTGGTATGCAGTTGTATTAGCATTGGCACATCTCATTACCATGGAGATTATTTGGCCCCGCCCTCAGTCAAGGTCTATTGACTTTGAAACTTTTCATAGTTTACATGTATTAGTTTGTGATTAGGTCAGTTTATGGGGATCCACTAGTGGTAGGTCAATGATATTTGGTATGCAGTTGTATAACCATTGGCATATCTCATTTCCATGGAGATTATTTGTCTCCGCCCCTTAGTCATGGTCTATAGACTTTGAAAATTTTGCTAAGTTAACATGTATTAGTTTGTGATTAGGTCAGTTAAAGGAGAACCATTAGTGGTAGGCCAATGTTAATTGGTGGTCAGTTGTATAAGCATTAGCACATCTCATTTCCATGGAGAATATTTGGCCCCGTCCCTCAGTCATGGTCTATTTACTTTGAAACTTTTGCTTAGTTTACATGTATTAGTTTGTGATTAGATCAGTTTAAGATGAACTACTAATGTTAAGTCAATGATATTTGGTATGCAAATTTATTGGCATTTGCAAGTATCGTTTCCATGGAGATTATATAGCCCCACCCTGATCATGGTTCATTGACTTTGAAACAACTTTACATAGTTCACAAGTTAATGTTTGTGTTTAGGTTTGTTTAAAGGAACCACTTATAATGAGTCAATGGTATTTGGTATGCAGTTGTATTAGCATTGGCACATCTCATTCCATGGAGATTGTTTAGCCATGTACCTTCAGTCATGGTTCATCGACTTTGAATATTTGCATAACTTACATGTTAAGTATTGCTATTTTAATTTCAACATTTGCATTATCAAAATTACAAAAGGCGAGACATATTTCTGTGATAACAGTTTACGAATAATGCTAAATGCTTTGTTGAGTATTGCTGATGATTGATATCATTGTTGCCAACCACTAATATGTTTCGATATATTTGGAATGTGTGTCTGATAAGTCTGTGTAAATTTAGTTATAAATATAAATTCAAGGAGCGGTGTTAACACCAAAAGTTTAATAAAGTTGACGCAAATTTGAAATAATGAAATAGCTCAACGACATAAATTGTATAAAAACTGTTAAAACTTATTTGTCGCAGAGTCCAAGCCATAAGGAAGCACATACATTAACAGTACGTAATTTATCCTTAATTCATTAAAACGCTTCCTTAATATGCTCTTCATAAACATAGCTTCAAAACTGGCAACATATTTTTAACAATCTTTGAACAGTTTCCAAGCTACATGTATCAGTGGGTAAATGGGTCAAACTGATACATTTTATATTTCTTATACGTACGTGTTGTAAGCTTTCTTGTAGAGACATAGTGTGGTCATAACATACTGTTGTCAGCATAACCCAAGCTTTTGAATGAAAATAAAAATAAGGATAACTATTACGATAGTTGATGAGACAACTATTAACCAGAAACTAGGAATGCAGACAACTATAAGTCACCGTACGGCCTTCAGTCATGAGCAAACCCATACACTATAGTAAGTTTTATCAGGCATCGGATCAGTTCAACCACGAAAACAAATGGACTAATTAATGCCAAATCAATGAACAAATAAAACAAGTATTGCAGCCTACATGTATAACAGACGAAAACCACGTACTGAATTCTGAATTAAATTAACAAGTAATGTCTTTAAATAAGCCAGAATTTAAATTATATATGCACGATATCAACACAAAACAATTATAATTGATCTCTCGATGATACGACTAATACAAAAATCATACACGAGAGATCAGAAGCCGAAACTTGCTACTTTCTAAAATATAAACCATGACAAGACAGTTATGTTTGATATTAGAAGTTAATTATTTTGTTTTAGAAATAAAAGTGAAACGATGATCTGGCCATTTTCCTATTGAACTTGTTTATATTATCCATAACAACCAACATTTTACATCAAAATTTTATGTGTTCCAAAATACATATTGTCAACATGAAAACTGCAATTTATCATTTACAAATAAAAATGTTATAGTATACTCTTACGTCCAATCACTTCCTTCACTTGAGTAGGGTACACAAAAGGAAAACTTATGCCAGGACAATGGAATACTAATTTTGTTCCTTCAGTTCTATGATTATTATTAAAGATAAACACATCATCAGTAATTATTTACCAACACATAATATACGAATGGAGATATGTATAGCTCTGAGAACAGAAACATGTACGAACTATTCACTGACTGTTGATTGATAAAAAATTGATATCAGTAATTTTAGAATACAAAGACAGATAGACCTATCATTTCTATATTTTATCTTTATGATGGAATATAGAAGTGATAGTTCTAGGACATGGATTGAAAAGTTTTGAATAAAAAGAGGGATACCAAAATGCACACTGATACACGAAATGTAATGCAAACAATTTATGCGTATTATTTGGTACACGGATGAATTTGAGACGCTCATTGTTTTGTGTACATTCGGTAATACGGAGGTTGAGGAAGTAATGTGCATAAGAACAAAAAGTAGTTATTCTCAGAACTGGATGCTCACCTTTGCTACAGGAGAATCTTTTATATAAGAAAATGCCTGTATCAAGTCAGGAATATGACGGTTGTTATCCATTCGTTTGATGTGTTTGAGCTTTTGATTTTGCCATTTGCTTAGGGACTTCCCATTTAGAATTTTTCCCAAACTAATAATTATATAACTGAAACCCAAATGAAAGTGTCAGAAAAAACAAAGAAAACTATCAAATACTTACGAAATAGAATTAAAAACTTCACAATATCCTAATTGAAAATCAGACAAACACAAAAACAACAGCTGGCATTAATGTATCATAATACGAAGCACCTCGTACTTTTTTGAATAGTGAATCTTTTGGTATTTATGTTCTGATACAAATTGTAAATTTCAGTTTGAAGTATTGCATAATTGTTAATTTGTATTAAAAATGTGTCTGCAAAGTTGGACTTTTCTTTAGAAATAAAATATATTGTTAACTACATGATACTTAAACCAAAAAGTTACTTGTCTTAGTACTTAACCAATATGTTATTAAATTTAAGTTTTAAAACTTAAATATGCAGAAATTAATTTGATAAATATTATCAATAATTTAATTTTCTAGTCTACATTCAACCATTAAAGAGAACGAACAGCTTCAACACAATGTAGAAGATGCAGAGTATTAGATTGACGATTTACAAGCAAGGTATTTTTGTTATATATATATATAAAGTTTTTAAACAATGTACAGAATTATATAAATAAAATTAAATAACAAGAAAAGTTTAAACATTGCTGTATTGTCTATTGCTGTCATCCATATTAGAACTTCTCGTCATGAACAACGTCATTAAGGAAGACTATGTGTCTGTGACGTAATGTCATTGTTAACACAGATTTGGCGGTAAATAACCTCTCCGATAAACCTGTGTCAACAATGACAAGTTAACATTTTGGCTATCATATTTGGGTATATTTTTGGTCATTTTTTGTTCAACTGAAACATGTGAAACAAGTCTGTTTTTCTCCAAAAGTCCTATCAAATGAAATCAAAGCATGCTCTACATTATAACTGACAACTTTTAAAAGTTCTAACATAAAAATGTTTTGATTAAACGTACTGAATTAAAAACGAAGCCTTCAAACCCGAGCTTGTCACCCGTCGCGTCAATTTTTAACAAAGAAGTTGAAATTTCTTTCCTAACTTGTGGGGAACATATGCTGAATTTGAACTATGTGATGGGGCTTTTTATGAACTGGCCTGTGTCAAAAAGTTAAATCACAAAATACTGAACTCCGAGGAAAAATCAAAACGGAAAGTCCCTAATCAAATGTGTGCCACTAAATATGCTGCTATACGACAATGTGCAACTTCGATTTGTCAAATTTCCGACCAGGCGGTTCCGATAGTATTTTACGAGCTACGTCCCTTTGTTGGCACTTCAAACTTATTTGTACTATTATTAATTTAGCACCACATGCTGTTATTTACAAGTGAACATAACCAATTACCTTTTAAATAGATATTATTGATTATATTTTTATACTACAGATATATGTAAAACATTTAGGTAAACATATTTTATCATTTTCAAAACAGTTCCTGGACTGAAATAGGGCTTTGCAGTTACTCTGGGACATAATATATTATTCCATGAGTTACTTTAATATTTTGGTATATATTTTACTGATGTGACCGAATAATACTAACACAGAAATAAATTTCTACTGCATAAAGGCAAGGGCTAGCCAATGTATGCTAGTCAATACAAGATCTAGACAGGTGTTAAATTTCAAATCTAATGTTGAATGTTACCTTGCAATAATTTTTATATATTTCTATAAAAAGAAGTAATAATCCAAGCTATCTCAAGGTAAATTATTCATAATTTAAAATAAACGCAAATTAGTTTGCTGTTGTTTGTATGTTAATCAATTAAACTAAATAACTATATAAATTGTGTCTAGTGTATTGTACTCGGTTCTACTGAATGAAATCTGCCACTCAAATATTGTAAAAAAGCCTATTTTAGGATAATAATTCATGAACTTCCGAATAAATAATAATGAGAACAATTCGATTTCTGAAATCTGCCACTCAAATATTGTAAAAAAAGCCTATTTTTAGGATAATAATTCATGAACTTCCGAATAAATAATAATGAGAACAATTCGATTTATTAACTTTTCTTCTATTTTAAAATAATAACTAGGCCTATGTCAGTGCAGTTTTGAGTGCGAAGTCACTATTTATTTATTTTTGAAACAGAAATAAGTCATATTTCATGTCATTATGAAAATGCCCGTCCCATTCAATAAGAGGATTAAAATGCAAGTCTGTTAAAGATAGCTTTCAGTTCAAAGGACAAGACTTTTATGTTTCCATTTGTACATGTAATATTTGTATTAACTCTTTAAACTTTTACAGGACTCAGAAGTCTTTCGTCATAAAAACAATAAAATATTCACATCACGAATGTCTATGAATTATTTTTCCATTCATTTTGATTTTGGCTTGTGCAGAGACAGTATAAAATCACCTTACCTTTTTGTTTCGAATAATTAATCCAGTCAAATTCTCCATTGCTTTTTCAAACAACTGTGCATTTCCAAACACACTAAATGTTGTGTACATTCGGTTCACATGCATGTTGACATCGATGTGTGAGACAAAAACTCTAATGTTAGAAAATGTCTTTCCTTCGGAATTTAGTTCAAACGGGGTTGCATAAGGGTGAGACAGATCGTTAGGAGCGACAATTGTTTTAAAACTATATCTCTGTCATGTATTAATGTTGCTAACATGAATCCTCCAGAAAAGTTCTTTTCGTTAATAACCTTTGAGGATAAATGAGTATTAAAACATTTGAGTAACTTTATTCATACTCACTGTAAATAGTTTAATGCTTTAATCTTAATCATTAAAGCAAATTTCTTAAACTCATATTTCATTTTCTTTTCTTTTTTAACTGCTTGCTTAGCTGGTTTTGGCACGGGGAAGCATATTCAAACGATCCTTAAGCACCGCCCTGGTGTCTCCTCAAGTTAAGCAATCATCTACAGTCGAACCCTCGTTATGTCGAAGTCGAAGGGACCGGACAAAAGCATTCGAATTATCTGAGGTTTGACTCATCCGAGGTCGAGTGTGTCGTCATTAATTTTGAATGCACGAAATACTGTATGAGATTAGTGTAGATATTTTGAACAGTGTGCCTTTTTCGATATGACACTTTATGATTGTGTATTCAATCTTCACATTTTTGGTCCCTCATACTATTTTAACATGAGTACAGATACAAAATAAGTAATAAATAAAATTAATACACAAACACAAATATTTACAAAGGTCAGTCGCTATAAATTATGAAATCCCTCGCGGAACGAAACAAGTTCTGAAAAATCTCTGATGAGGGTCGTCTGCTTTGCATTCAATTATTTTAAATTTATCACAATTGACTTTATCCTTTCTTTATTGTTATTAATGAATTTAATTCTAACGATTCATTCTGATTGGACGATCAACAAAGGTGTTAATTACCGGTCCCCATAAACATGTCATTTTAACTGTTATACAAGTATGTTTACAAGGTTGTTATCTCTTTTGGAAATGATTAAGTAACATAAGAAATACATCCGATTTGAATTTTTATCATTAAGTCTGCATCTTTCGAACTTCGAGACATCGGTGGCAATTTACATTAAGTTTACATCGACGGAACTATAAAATTTACTTGACTTAACCGAAACAGAAGAGTTCGACTCATCAGAGGTTAATATGCATTAATCAAACGGGAATTTTACCCGGACCGAGAAATTACTTTGATTCATCCGAGTTTTCGACAGAACCGAGTTCGACACAACGAGTTTCGACTGTATGGCCCCTATTTTATCTATTTATGTATTACTTCTTGTTGGCTTTGCTGGTTTAGGCACGGGAGATTCATATATATATGATGCTAAAGCCTGGTGTCTCCTCCGGCTAAGCAATCAATTTACCAAAATGTTTGTCTCCCTTGGGTCGCACTGCCGCAAACATCCTTATTGCAGAGAAAATCAACATTTAAAATCATTTAGCTTATATTGTTTTGTTATTACCACACCGGTATTATACATTGTATTCTTGTACTGTATTGTTTGTATAACTGAATTATGATTGTATCTTTGCCAATGCCCCTGAAGGACCTTAATTGGAATAAACACATATTGTATTGTATTGTATTGTCAATGCTCTTCAACTGTGTACTTGTTTGGCTTTATAACTATTTTGATCTGAACGTCACTGATGAGTGTTATGTAGACGAAACGCGCGTTTGGCGTATTAAATTATAATCCTGGTACCTTTGATACTTATTTACACCACTGGGTCGATGCCGCTGCTGGTGGACGTTTCGTCCCCGATGTTATCACCAGCCCAGTAGTCAGCACTTCGGTGTTGACATGAATATCAATTAAATGGTCATTTTTATAAATTTCCTGTTACAAAACTTTGAATTTTTCGGAAAACTAAGGATTTTCTTATCCCAGGAATAGATTACCTTAGCCGTATTTGGCACAACTTTTTGGAATTTTGGGTCCTCAATGCTCTTCAACTTTGTTCTTGTTTGACTTTATAACTATTTTGATCTGAACGTCACTGATGAGTCTTATGTAGA
>CM029597.1:28586558-28708915 GCA_017311375.1 Mytilus coruscus | reverse complement strand
CAACAACAAACGAAGTACAACTATGATGATTCCTCTTTAAAACTGATGGTGAATATTTTTTTACATCTGTTTTCTCGACGAACTTCCCTCGTCGACATATCAACCAACATTAAACGTTGAAACAACATATTTATTTCAACCTAACTTCAACATTAAAAATTCAACTAAAATTCAACGTTGAAACGACAAACTTTCTGCAACATAACTTCGACGTTGCTGTTACAACGTTGAAACAACGTTGAAGCAACGTCATGACAAAAATCAACCACATTTCAACGTTGAAATGACGTTGCGTGCCGGGTGGGAACATATTAATATTTGAAAAGCATATCTAGAACAGTTCACAAGTTATTGCATGGAAACTGCTGGAGACACCCACCATACCATCCCAAATCAATACCCGGATTTCCTTCGGAAAACCCGATTGATTTTACTTTTCTCTATCCACGGTTATGGAACCTGGATATTGTTTTGTTGCTGTTGCTGGTGTCTTTTGTCAGTATCTCGAAGTTACCGAAAGAGTCGCGATGCAGGGAGGTTGTTTCTCGGGATTAATACAATTTCATAACGCTTTTACCTTATGTAATTTAAAAGTCTGTAAGCTCTGTAACAAGTTTTGTCGTCTTTTATGTACATTATTCTGCACAAATTTATTCCTATGTGTAGAGAAAATAAATTAACAACATCCATAACTTACGCGCATGCGTATTCACGCTTAAGCACATCCTGGTCTTTCAATATTCTACATTTTTACTGATCTCGGTAGCCTTTATCATTACTCTTCAGTAACAAATACACACCATCCCTCGAAGTTTAGATGGTTCATACTCTATTCGATCCTTCCACACGAAAGAATTGGCATAAATCTTGAAGAGAAATTCACCAGTTCTTCATGTCAAGGAATTTCGTATATTTCTCTTTTTTCATTTTGTTGTAGCAAACTGTATAAGTGTGCGCATGTCACTAACAGTGTTTCGGATAGTGCCTCCTGATCTTTTACGATTTTTTCTACAGTAATTTCTTCATCTGGAACAAAATGTGTTCAAGTTGGGTGCGTTTAGTATAAGTACATGCATTTATATCCTAGTGCTAAGTCCCGCCATTAATGAACTTCAAGGTATTTGGGATTAAAAAAACACAGAAGCTTTGATTTCCGTATAAGCAGAAACATTATTTCACCAAGCACAGGTAAGTGTGGAGTATTAGGCTTAGATACATCTTCAAAAAAGAATATTGATTCAGTTACTATTTTATCATTTTGAAAATCAATTTCCCACAACGGAAATCGAAATTTTCTCTTTCATTTCACGGTAGGTCTCCCGGCAAGTCTACATTTTAATTCCCTTTTTAATTTTTTGTTATGACATTTTTCTGAATGAAAATTTGAAAAGACAATTCGATCTCGACATATTGTTTATACTGAGTAAAACCATCTAAGTTTCCCTCCTATTATTCTCTGTAAAATTTACATTTTGAAAACATTGAGCACAGTTTACCTTTTAAAGTTAATCCTTGCCAATAATAAAGTGAAAATTTCACACAGCATTTCATTGTTAATAAGAAAATAACTTTTGCTTGAAGTCATCAAGGCCATTTTCAGGTTGGGCCTTAAAACAACTGAAATGTGAGAAAGAAAGAAATAGTTTAGAGAAGCGGAAAATACAGGTTTTGAATTAAACATAAAGGGAATTTTGAAGAAAACAATCGACATGTCTGTTTTGCACAATGAGTTTGCGACAGTGTTACAGTACTATTGTTGATAATGACATAAGAACTTGAATACAGGATGCTCGAAACTCTCCACCAGTAAACCAAAATGTAAAACTTTCCGAATTGACTGTGTTTGATTTACATTTTTAATTAATTGTTTTGAAAGCTTTAGACGCACATGCACATACGGAGCTATTAACCAATAGGTCCTACTTTATCCGAAGAACTTAACACTTTCTTTGATTCACCTTCACCTTGGAGTGAACACCAATATTTTAAGATCTTCCTATTTCACTGTATTCTTATTTATGACTGGGTAAAATTTTAAAAGTAAATTTATTTTTAAACATATCTTATCTAAAGAATGCATATCCTGCTCAATAAAACAAACATAATGTAACCTAAATATTTGAAGGGAATAAAACAAATGAACGAGATGTGCATCTTTTATTTCCTATGTTCTTGCTTTGGCATGTTTTGACCAGTAATACAGTAATACATCGTATTAGTCCGAAAGGTTTAGCTCTGAGCGTGTTCTAATTAAGATAAATCCAGGGATGCTCATCAAACCAGCAAGTCTGGCTCATTTTACCCCATCTTGCGCTTGAGTTTTAAATTAGACAAGGTCATTTTATTAATTGGTTTGGGAAAAAAGCTGAATTTAAGTAACCTGTGATAAACGCCAGTAATAATTTCTTTTATAAAGGGTTACTGCTTACAAGGAACCAAAAATGGTAAAGTTGAAGAGATCCCTTTGAACGTTTTACGGACGCCATAATGATTCGGTTAACCTTTAGGGAATATCTGTGTCACAAATTATCATGGACATGTTCCATGTAGCTACAAACTAGTCTTTTTCCCTATACTTTGACATCAAGAAATATGTTGTTGCCATTAGCAACACGACGGATGCCACGTGGAGAACAAAATTTGCTTACCCTTCCAGAGCATCTATTATCATTTCTTGTTTTTGGTGGCGTGCGTTTTGCTCGTTCTTTAGTTTTTTTTTTTCTGTAAAGTTAAGTGAGCTGCTGTCTGTCTTTTCTTTTTTTCATTTTTTTCGGCATATTCAGCTTTTCTGCGACTTATGATTTTGATTGTCCCTTTCGTGACATCTTAAAGAAACTAAGAGTGCATACACTGAGGACACTTTACAGCATATAGGAATTTTGCATAATACTGTATAATGAATATAGAATTGTAGCAATAAGATTGTGCTTGATTGATATGCATATTTGGAATCAGAACAAATTACCAATACGTATACATACAACATACAGTTATGTTCTGCAATGATGGTCGCGGGCCGGGTGATGGGCAGGAAATGAAGATCATTGCAAATGGAAAATGAAGGTATGTTGGAGTAGGGGGTCGATTGCATTGCAACATGTAACCTAAGAACCCTTTAGAGAGTTTCTGCAAAGGTACTTCAACAATGAAGATATCGTGGAACTCTTCATATACGGGGCCTGCATCGAATGTAACGTTCCGAATCCAATCAGATGTGGCTTCGTATTTATATATCCTTTAGAGCCAAACAGACGCCTCATTTTAGCAGTGGTTTTTCTGTCGGACAGAGGAATTCCATTTTGACTCAAGTCGAACCTTTGGGTAAATAGGGTAATAGCAATAAGACCTATATAATTTTGGTCCTAAAATTCCATGAAATTAAACTTTAGTTATTATAGTAAACAGCTGATGAAAAATAAAAGGAAAATACAAAATTAACAAGCTCTGATGCATTACATCAGCAGTAATGTCATAATAGGGCAATCTTATGATGAAATGGGTAATTTGGACTTCTTTTTTTTCAGCTAAATATGATAGTTTGTGGTTTAGACCATCATGCATATTTTTATTTATCTTTTTTTTTTTTTGGTAGGCTGTCTTTTACCCAATTAGGTCTTTTAAAGACGAATCTATTTTGGCCGAATAGTGTGGCAACTACTTTTTTTTTAGAAGGAAATTGGCCGTAAAATGCAATTACACAGGAAATATTGCTAAAATCTGGTAAAATATGTTAACTGTCAGCCTTTTCAAAAAAATATAGTTAGACATTAAACTATTTTGTTTATCTGAATGTTCGCATTTAAGTTCTAAAATAGTCCAATTAGGACTTTTGGGCCAAATTAAGTCCGTCCTAGACATAGCTTGTATCGTCTTGTTAGAAAAGTCCAATGTTTTTATCAACAGAAAAACAGGATTCTTTTTTAAAGTAAGAGGAATACACATGTTATTTAAAACAAACTAATAATGTCGTTAAATTCTTTAACATCTACTTAATTCCTCAAGTTAGGTGTAGACATTAGGTTACGGTGGTGATAACAGTATCCAAGACAGAGAGGTGATAACCCTTTTTAATAAGCGACCGAATTATCATTAATCTTATACTTGTTCATACCAAAGTATACTAGTACTTTAAGATAACTTATCAATGTATACCGAAATATTGTCCTTGTTAAATTAACTTAACTGTAAAGTCGTTTTTACAAGACTTCCTACTGTAAATATTGCTGCAGAAGACAGAAAGCTGATACAAAATTATTTAATAATTATTGTGTTTTTCCAACATTTCTCAAGTTAATTCAAATATCACTGTTCTGCAAAAATGTTATTAAACCATATCTGCCTGTCCCGAGTCGCTTCGTTCATTTATTTGTAGAATTTGCTCATCATATGCATTTATATGGTAGTGCTCATGTAGCTCAGTCTTAAGTTTTCTGATACTTATTATGTAGATTGTTGTTTATCTGTTCGTCGTTTTGACCATGAGGTTGTCTGTTTTTATTTGACATATGACGTTTGAATGCTCCTTTGGTATCTTTTTCTTCTATTAACATAACCTATACTAAGTTCTGGGTAAATCATTGCATTATGAATATTATCGGCGGCTGTTTTAAGAGTTAATCTAATGAAGAACACAAAAACCTGCTCACAGTTTTCTTAATTCCTACAAGATAAATGTATCATGTCAAAGTATACTTTCTCTGCCTACTCATTTATATGTTTATGCCTACACATTTATATGTTTGCTCTGCCTACACATTTATATGTTTCTGCCTACACATTTATATGTTTGCTCTGCCTACACATTTATATGTTTCTGCCTACACATTTATATTTTTGCTCTGCCTACACATTTATATGTTTTGCCTACACATTTATATGTTTGCTCTGCATACACATTTATATGTTTCAGCCTACACATTTATATGTTTGCTCTGCCTACACATTTATATGTTCACATTTATATGTTTGCTCTGCCTACACATTTATATGTTCACATTTATATGTTTGCTCTGCCTACACATTTATATGTTCACATTTATATGTTTGCTCTGCCTACACATTTATATGTTTTTGCCTATACATTTATATGTTTGCTCTGCCTACACATTTATATGTTTGCTCTGCCTACACATTTATATGTTTATTTATTCGTATCTGTTGTTACATGTACGTACCTTAGTAAGTTATGCAGAGTGCATGCATGTGAAAGATAGCATAAGAAATGAGGAATTTTCTGAAGAATGTTAATAAATAGATAACAGAATTTGACACTTGCAGTAACTTGATGTTGTTATTATTTTAAGCAATTTCTTTTGTTTACTTCTATATAATCTGTTGCATCGATAATTTGTTTTAAATTAATTCTTGTTAAAATAGAAATTCCTTTATAGGTTTTTCATTTCACCGATTTTAATTTTTTTTATAGAACTTGATCTAGGAGATACAGAAATTTCAGACGTATGCGGAAATATAATGCTACCCTGGATTACTTTCTTGTATTAACCTTAGACAATTCATCTAATCTACGATTAATCAATTCAATTAACAAGCAATAAATGTGATATACAAGGAAAAAATAAAGTCAAAAAAGAGCAATATATTTTCGTACAATGACATATCAAAGAGCAAGGAAATTTAACAGCCTTAGAATGGAAATAACTTTCATCTGATATACTTCATTTTTTTCTTATCTATCTGAAATCAATAAAAAATTAGGCCTGTACTTGTCGCAGGTTGTCACGTGACTCAGAAAACACTCTTATCTTTCTCGTTCAGGAACCTAGAGGTGAGACTAGATAGCGTACCAACTGTGCTTTATTTTTTTTTTTATTTCAAAAATAGTGAGATAAACTGGAGATTTGAAAATATTCATCGATCATCATAGTTAAACTGTCCACGGTTTAATTCTTTTAGAAAATTCTCTTCTGAAGCTGATAATTTTCCACGTTATCATAGGTATTTGTCAAACCATCTAAATTAATAAAAATAAAAAAAGCTAAATGATAAGAGATTTATTGATTAATCGTTGTTTCCTGTGTGACATTTTTCGTTCATATTGAGGACGGGTACAGTAAAGATAAATACAATTGTTTTGATTGTTGCAAAAGTTGGGGCTACATCTGAACTTAAATGAATGCTATATGGAAGCTTCTGATTTTTAAAGGTAAACCAGGTATAAATTATATTCAAGAAATATGTTTCCATTAGAGTCAATGGAAGATTTTTTACTGAAATACCCTATATGGAAAACATGAACTCTGTCACTGTACTTATTCAAGGTCACTCAATAACGATAAATCTCATTTCCAGAAAAATATTAATGCAATGAAAGCTTTTTGGAAACCGTTAATGCTGTTATTCATGACACATTCTATGATTAACTGCGGCTAGCAACGATGCACTGAGTTAGACTGTAGGAGGAAGCATGGGGTGTACGGGAAAAATCAGTACTATGTCCAGATTGAAGAAACAACAATGGTAATTTCTCTGCAGGGTAAAACATTAATGTTTATTAAAAGATCATTAATTATGGTTTCTGTAAATATCTATATCCCTTCAGCTCTAGTCTGATAATTTTCTTCTTCTACTGGTCTAATTTATTGCAGCTTGTCTGACCAGGTTGTATTGTTAACCTATTTTGCTTGATATAATAGTGGTGAAAATCTTGACGTCACTCTTGTTGACATCGTTTGCGTTGAATCCGAATATTTAATCTGTGGCAATTTGATTTTTTGCAGGGAAACGTAGATATATGTTTATTTTGTAACACATTTATTTGTTTCAAATGACCCATCGCCACCCACTTTTACCTCCAAGATGGTGGTTTGTGCCTTGGCAAAATTTTATGAAAAGGGAATTAATAAAACAGATAACAAGACATTCCTTTTCTCGGGTAAACGAATCATTTGTTTTATCCATTTAACAGTTCTTGTGGATACATGTTTAAGTGTGCAAATGCTTTTGTTTCACTGGAGTTATCCGTCTCAGGTTGCAAAATGAGTACACATATTTTAAGCATGGGTTGGGCCAGCGCTCAAATGTAGATATACAGTTTAAGAGTTGGTATACTTGAGTTACATATTGTTTGACAGGAGCTGGGCCATTGGAGAAGTAATTCGAAGTAACACAGTGTTCTTCGACTATCCTTGGAGCTCTTGTCAATGCTCTCTTTTAAAGGCTCGCTTTGCCTTTAAATTCACATTGTTTGAATTAACATTTTATACTCTACGAGTTATGTATCTGTCCGATGTATGCTACAGTTCTGCAACGTTTGTATTAAGTGATTGATTTTCAAATATTTTTGCCTCGAGCATTACTGAAGAGACAATAATTGTCGAAATGAGCAGCTGATGCAGTAAAATTGGTACCATTTATATTATTAAATGGCTCGTAACTGTTATTAAAAAAAACAAGGTAAAAGTTATTTGAAGTCAAAGTATTACATCTTCGTTCCGTCTAGTGCCAGTGCCGGGAGGCATCCTTCCACAATGTGAATTTAATGTCTTTTTTAAGAATGCGTATTTTAATAATTAATTTTTCAAAAACATATCAATTATTATCATGTTGACTTTAAAGCCATTTTTATTTGGATTGTTTTATCCTATATTAGAGGATTTAATGTTACATCTCATTATTACATTGAAGCAGTATATATATAAATCTTTAGTCCTTCTAAATGGATTTGATTGCTTTCATTTGTTAGTTCATTAGATTATCTTAATTACAATTACTTCATCGGTCATTATATATGTTCTATGTAGCATAGGGATACTACAGAATGCCTGAATTCAAATCTAATACCAGATGACGAGAGGTCATCGCTAATTCAATTTGTATTACATAAACAAGGAAATGAAAGATATTATGGTGGCCGGTTAAGGCCATTTCGCGTTTTCGCCTTTCATATTCTATAGGGCGAAAACGCGAAACCGTTAAGTCAAAAACGCGAAAACGCGAAGTCGAAAACGCGAAAAGGCGAAAAGGCGAAGTCGAAAACGCGAAAAGGCGAAGTCGAAAACGCGAAACCGATTTCGCGTTTTCGACTTCGCGTTTTCGCGTTTTCGACTTCGCGATTTCGCCTTTTCGCCTTTTCGCCTTTTCGCGATTTCGCCTTTTCGCCTTTTCGCGTTTTTACGATATACATGTTATTATAACATAACATTTTAAATATAATTGGAGACAAGACTACAAAGTATGTCATTCAAATGATTGTCATAAATTTCATATATGTGGTTTACTTTAAATATTTTCATAAATTAGACAATTCCTTTACATTCTTTGTTTCAAATACTCTAACAAGTCATTATCTTTTTAAAAGTGTCAAATTTATAAGTTAAGCCACAATGTAAACTATAGGCGGTTTTTGTTGTTGTAATTATATTTTGTTTATATACATCTATTGTTTACATGTGTATATTAGTAGATTAATTATGTTTTAGTCATGTAGTTGATATTGTATTTAGAGAGCCTTATTTAAAATTGGTTTAATCCAAATGAGTTACTCTCTTTAAATAAAGATATTATTATTATTATTATTATTATTATTATTATTATTATTATTATTATTATTATTATTACTGAACAAATTTAAAACAGATGCATTTGTATGAAATGCCTTTGAGTATACAATTTGCTTGAAATCATATTTTGACATTTTAAAATATATTTGTTAATTGACCAGATTCTGTTTCTCTATTTGTTTTGTTAATCTGGTTCTGACACGGGGAGGATTGTTGTTATTGTCTACCGCATTCAACAGTATATCCCTTGTCCCTTGGTGTCTCCTGTAGATGAACAAATTTCCATCTTTGAAAATTTGAAATATTAATCAATGCGTTTAGTAATATATGGGAAACACATTCTACATTTACATGAATTTTCCATAATAGATATAAGAAGATGTGGTATGAGTGCCAATGAGACAACTCTCCATCCAAGTCAAAATTTATAAAAGTAAACCATTATAGGTCAAAGTACGGTCTTCAACACGGAGCCTTGGCTCACACCGAACAGTAAGCTATAAAGGGCCCCAAAAATTACTAGTGTAAAAATCCAAATTGCTTTTTGTTTAAATTAAAAGAACATGCGACAGGTTTAGGATATCTTTGCTAAGATCAACCTACGACAGTTTTGAGGCGAGGTCTTGGATAGTCCTAAGAGGATCATAAGACATGTCATAAGATATTCTAGTATCTTATAACAGGTCTTAGGATAGCTTCGCGAAACCGTCCCAAGTTTTATTTGACAAAAGTCTTATCTCCACAATGTATTAAATTTTAAACTTTTTTCACACAAGCTAATTTAAATATTTAAAATTTTAGATTCACAACAAGAGCATTAAATGAAAGATTATGTATTTTAAGTAACCATGGCGATAATAATGATTAATTTCATTTATTTTAAAATGTCCAAACTATAATTTCCAGCAAATTGTATGTTCAAAGGCATTTTATACAAATGCATCTGTTTTAAATTTGTTCAGTAATTGTCAACAAAGAATGTAAAGAAATTGTCTAATTTATGAAAATATTTAAAATACGTCACAGATATGAAATCTATATGACAATCATTTGAATGACTTATACTTTGTAGTCTTGTCTCCAATTATATTTAAAATGTTATGTTATAATAACATGTATATCGTAAAACGCGAAAACGCGAGAAGGCGAAATCGCGAAGTCGAAAACGCGAAAACGCGAAGTTTTCGCGTTTTCGACTTCGCGTTTTCGCGTTCGGTTTCGCGTTTTCGCCTTCGCCTTTTCGCGTTTTCGCCCTATAGAATATGAAAGGCGAAAACGCGAAAACGCGAAATGGCCTTAACCGGCCACCATAATATATAAATATTTTTTATATTTTATGTCAATTTGTGCATTTCCTATCATAATTTCCTGGATAGAGGGTTGCTGCTACAAGGAAGTTTTTAAACCAAGGGTTTCAAGAGATGAAGTTAAAATCGTTATTTTGAAATTTTACGGATGCCATCACGAGTATATCCTAATTGAGCCATGACTTCAACTTCACCACTTGAGACCCTTGGTTTAATAACTTCCTTTCATTTATGTTCTGTGTTTATGTAATACAAATTGAACGAGCGATGAGATGATTTCAGCTTCCCAATGTGAACTTTCCATTTCTATGAATCAACATTCCAACAGCGCCTGCATATGTAGTATAAATCTTCAAGTTGATACGATATTCTAGGGTTTGCATTTCCTATCATGATTTCCTTGATAGAGGGTTGCTTACAAGGAATCTTTTAAACCAAAGGTTTCAAGTGGCAAAGTTGAAAACATCTCGTCGAAAAGTTTACGGACGCCATCACGAGTTGGTTGATCGTCATGGAATATCTGTTTCACAGATAACGACGGATATATTCCAAGTGTCGTAACCACAATTCCGTCTTCCTCTCATCGAATGTGACATATCCAAATTATACTTATCACCGGGTTTGTACTTACATGAGTCGTACATTTAATGACATTATTCATTCCGTTTCTTTGATTAAAAGTATTCTAGACAACTTTTCAGGATCAGACACCCTTCATCTATAAAACTTTTTTTGAAACGTTTGTATTTGGATTTCTATATTAGATATTAGCCTTAAAATATTCTTAATGATTTTTATAATTTATTTTTCTGCATGAATTTACAGATATTTACATCAAATTATCTCGTGGCACAATAATCAAGCAAGTGAAATAAATAAGCATTATATGGTACATAAAATTGAGAATGGAAATGGGAATGTGTCAAAGAGACAACAACCCGACCACAGAACAGACAACAACAGAAGGTCACCAATAGGTCTTCAATGCAGCGAGAAATTCCCGCACCCGGAGGCGTCTTAAGCTGGCCCCTAAACAATTATATATACTAGTTCAGTGATAATGGACGTCATACTAAACTCCAAATTATACACAAGAAACTAAAAGTAAAAATAATACAAGACTAACAAAGGCCAGAGGCTCCTGACTTGGGACAGGCGCAAAATGCGGCGGGTTAAACATGTTTATGAGATCTCAACCTCCCCTATACCTCTAGCCAATGTAGAAAAGTAAACGCATAACAATACGCACATTAAAAGTCAGTTAAAGAGAAGTCCGAGTCCGATGTCAGAAGATGTAACAAAAGAAAATAAACAAAATGACAATAATACATAAATAACAACAGACTACTAGCAGTTAACTGACATGCCAGCTCCAGACCTCAATTAAACTGATTGAAAGATTATGTCTTCATCATATGAATATCAGGCACAATCCCTCCCGTTAGGGTTTAGTATCATACCATCATAAAATATATGAGAAGAGCATAACCCGTGTCATGCCAACAACTGGTTTTAAAGTTGTTTCGATGGGTCTTTGCTGATTTTAGTCATAAATTGTAACTCATAGCAATACAAAAACAGGTCCGCAATGTATACATGTATATCAGTATGAAAGCATTTTCTTAATATAATAATTATAGTTATAATAGTGCAAGTACACATATACACATACATATGTTATAACAGTATACATATACATTCAAATATACATATACACATAAAATATACACACATATATAATCAGTGACCTTAGCCAGGGGTTTCCAGTACAAGTTATATTCTTCCACACTCAAATTTTTTGAAGAAATATGTTTTCTAAAATCAAGTTTTCTTTTTTTGTAACTTTGAAGTCCTTTTATATTAGGTGTTACATCTTGCATCTTTGATCTGTAAATGAAGTACGTTGTCAGAAAAATAACTTTACTTTTGATAAAATTCAATTTATGATTTTCATAGAGGTCGAAAATGACAATATCCAAATTTAGTGGAATTTCGATATGTACTATATAAAAAATCCAAGAATTTAGATTGTGCCAAACGTCAGCTACAATATGACAACCCGAAAGTAAATGTTCTATATATTCTGGCTCTTCCTTCCAAAATGTACATATGTTACAGTTTACAAGGTTCATTTTAAAGAGTAGAGCGTTTGTATCCGAAATATAATGAATAGTCTTTATTGAAACCAACATAGCTTAGTGTTTTTTGAAACCTTGGTACATGTAGCACCCAAGTGTATTTTTTTTTCCAATTTCCTAAAACCTTATTTAGAATACCTTCCAATTTTTTTCTGCTGCAAAATCTATAGGTATTGTATCTTGGTTTAAAAAAAATGTACATGTCCTTTGAACCCTTTTCTGACTTGAAGAAAATATTAATATTAAAAGGCATAATAGCTTGTTGTTTTTTCTCTCTTTCAGTGTTTTGATGGTTTGCAACCACTTTTTTAATGCTAGTATACGCCCATAAAACTGCAAGAACGTGGGTTTGAAATTATACATTCTTTCAAAATTTTAATAAGTAAATATATTTTCATGTTCATCTAACAGGTCATTTAAGTACAGTCCATACCCATGGTGTAATTTTTATAGTAAACGCTGACATTATCAATTTTAGTGTGCTCATTATTCCATATAGATGCCGAAATGACTTCCCCAAAAAAGACAAGGACTTCTGAGTTTCTGAGTTTTGACATATTTTTACAGGCATTAAAAACTTCATTTCAAAGTTTGTTTTTGATATTTTAAAGGTCCAAAAATAAGCCAACTCTGTAAAATTTATATTTTGTGTAGATGTGAAGAATTGTATCCACTTAGATTTTGACTTAAATAATCTTCTAACCCAAGTAAGTTTTAACCCTTGTATACAGTTCCCAAATTAATAATTTTTAGGCCTCCTCTGTAATATTCTTGTCATAGAGGATCCCGCTTTATCTTGTGCGGCTTATCACCCCAATTGAATGAATAGATTTTACTATTAAGTTGACGTATCGTTTTATCTCTGGACCTGGGATGGACAGGAACAGATGATTAAATTTTAATATAATTAGAGACTTTATAACTGTTTTTTTACCAAATGCGGTAAGTGACTGTTTTGACCAATTTTGTAATATTTGTTCTATTTCTCGTGTTCGAGGAGCATAATTTAGGTTAAACATTCTCGCTAAATCAACACAGAAAGTGATACCCAATAATTTGAAGGTACTTCAGTCCCCACTTCACATGATATTTTGTGTTGATTATGTCTTTTACTACCTATCCATTTAACGTTTGTTTTGTCTAAGTTAATTTTGAGTCCTGATATCTCAGCATGGAATTTTGATATACGGAGGGTTGCATCCAATGAGGAATGCGATCTATCTAAAATAAGTGACGTGTCGTCTGCATATTGAGACAAGATAATACCCTTTATCTCATCACCATTCCTTACCACAATGCTTAGTATCTCTGCACTAGCAAAAAGGACAAACAACAGTTCTGGTTGACAGTTGATAAAACATCATTATAAAATGTTCCAATTCATAATGGAATCTCCAAAATTAAAATATTTAAGTGTTTCAAAGAGAAATGCCCATGTTATGATATGATATATTCTAATTTAATTGTTGCTTTAATTATTAAATACAAAATTTCGTCATACCCAGTATTATTTTCATTTTTTGCAATTTTTTTTTCAATTATGTTTTGGACGAAGAAACCGCCAAGGTGTGGGTTAACAAGAATTTCTGTAGAATGCATTTTATTGATTGCATTGAACTATTCATTGTAATTTCAAAATACGCAGATTTAGTAAAATGAAACATTTCAATGTATGTTGTGTTTTTGTGTATGTAAAACATTTCAAATTCAGTCTTTTGTTTTCTATGTTCTGATTTGTGTACTGCTGTTTGTCTGTGTGTCTTTTACTTTTTTAGCCATGGCTTTGACAGTTTATTTTCGACTTATGAGTTTAAATGTCCATTTGGTATCGTTTGCCTTTCGATTAAAAGACTTATTGTGGGTATTTTCAGAGTATATAACCAAAAATTGTCATATTAGGAAAAAGTTAACTAAAAATACATCATGACTGTAGTTCCAAGATTCATTTGCAATATTGATCAAAACAAACCCGGAAAACAATCAATATTTATTGAGTATACCATTATTATTTTAAATCATTCTTTTGAAAACAGTCAATGTACAAGTTTGTATAAAAAATATATATTTGCCGCAATATGGGCTCCAGTACGAATATCCGTCGATTTTTACAAATTCAACATTGACGCATCTTAAGCTTGTATTAAACATTTAACTCGAATATTGGTAACATTACATGCAGAATACAAAAAAAGAAGAAAGAAATGAAGACAAGATGTCTCTCATAGGTGTAAATTCAGTTGATAAATATACGTCACCAAGAAAGGCCTCTTTATAGGAGAGCTTTTTGGATAACACTAAAGACCTGTGCTCCACTGTTTGGTAGATAATGTGTGAAACGAATTTTATTTTATAAGAAACATAGATGAAAACTAAAAGATAGGAATGCTGAATGGAATATGATTTTTTTCTACAGGATTGAAAGTTAATGGGGTCAACGTAGGGATTTAGTACGAATCTTCTGTGTGCAGAAACAAGGCCACGTGAATGGCCCAAAAATGCCGCATGACCTCAAGTTTTAATTATTGCAAAAGACGCGCCTACATTTGTAGTATTATTAACAATATTTGAAAGATTCTGATATCTAAAGGTAAACCAGCCTGAGGTATACATTTAATTTAAATAGAAGGCTTTCATATTGAAGATAAAGCGAGTTTCTTTTACTGAATATACCCCCTTAGAACCCATCGATTGGATCAATTGTTCATTGGTTGTCGTCCAATGATATATGCCTATGGACATTATAAACACAATAATCAAGCAAAAGGTTCTTCATGAGGTATTTTCAAATTGTAAAAAACTTGAAGAGTAAGTTTGTGAAAATGTACAGTTGTGATGTGCACAAAGAGTTAACACCTTTTAAATGAGATGTTCATATCAATGGCAAAAGCCTAAATGGTTTCCGTACCTGCTTATCCTCAAAATGAAATGTTTGTAATTCTATCTATATATATATGTGTGAATGTACAAGGGAAATAAATCATCATGAACGATTATAAATTTTAGTACCAATATTCACAAATAACACGTGGAGGCCAACAAAGGTTAACATTCTAGTTCCTACTTCCATTCTGTACCTTATTAGTTATATGACTAGTCTTGGGTACTGCCCGTTTAAATCTCCTGCTTCACTCGTGATTGTCTGGGAAGAAATAAGGCCATTCATCTGTAAACCTCGAAGAATACATCGTTTTTACCTGCAACTTGTAATATAACAATTTGCCTATTTTTGGACATTTGTAAATCTCAACTTTTCCCGGAGAAGGCACATTAGCCCCAAAACAATCCAAAGACAGTTTTGCATGAGGAGTTACAACCTTGTGTCTTATATAGATTTCAAAATTTACCATCTAAAAATGTACAAATAGTGCATTACAAAAGATGGTCAAGGCCAAACCATTTACTACATGTATCAGGAGGATACAACATTCGTTTGCTTGTGTAAACTTACAATAGTTCCAACCAAGTTGTAGTAAAGCGACATGCACTAAAATTACCAAAAGAAAATATATAAAAAAACAAGAATATAAAATAAGAATATTATTTCAATTGTAACATATTTACAATACTAGGTGAAGAAAATGTTTGACTTTGATTTACTACTTCGCTTACATTTACCAAAATATTTTTAGAAGAAAAGTTTAAAACCTTTGTATATTTAGTTCTGGAATTGCACAATTTAGATAAAAATGATAAAGTTAGGGATTTCAATACATAAAATCGTTGTGAAGTGATATTGTTCTTTACTTGGCAAAACAATCAATAATTTCTAAATACTTCACAATCGATATGTTCAAAATACTTCAAAATATGCAGGAGAATAACGCTTCATACACTTATTCTAAAGTATTTTATCATAATAAAAAAAAGTATAAAGTAAATACGAAAGCAAAATTATCCAAAACATAATGTTGTTCTTACTATTGTATATTGTCGTGAACGATAGACTTAGATAATTAGATTTTGATCATTGAAGCATTGTTAAGAGAACTTTCTAATGTCTTCTCGACGCTGGGTGTTCTAGATTCCCCATCTGCATGTGCTGTTGATGATTCAATCTGTTTTAGACGCCATGGTGCAACAAAGAATGTTCGGAATTGTCTGCGGAAACGTTGGTCGTAAAATGCATAAATGAATGGATTGGCCACATGATTTATAGCATAGGATCTCTCAAGTATCTTCAGTATGGAAAACTGAACTGCGTTTAATTCTTCTGGTTTGATGACGTCCACTAATAGCTTTAGAACAAAGAGTGGAATATAACTCAATGCAAAAACGGCGCTTACTGTAATTGCTATTTTCGTTATTTTACCTGAAATGTCATCTTCTTTTGGAATACTTTTTGCTGCAATTGCGTTTTTCTTTATTTTGTGTTGCAAGTACATCCTACGACCAATGAAAATATACATTATGAACAAAACAAATGCGTAAAAACCGAACAAAAATGTCAAAAATCCATTGTATACTTCTGCATAACTTGAATTTTTGAAGGAAACTGCACACACGTGTCCGGTTAAATTGTACGGAAGTTTAACCTCATCTATGGGTTGCAAAATAATTTGTGGAGAGTCTAAGAAAACTGCAAGTACAAATCCACCGATTATCCAGTACTTCACGTTCAAGGTGTTGATTTGTGATTTCAGCGGCATGCAGACTTGTCTAAATCTGTGTATTGATAGGGTTACCAATAAATGCGAGGAATACATGATGAAGAAAATAATAACTGTTGTGAATATCTTACAAACCCACAGATTTGTAAACGTATAATATCGAATTACTCTTCCTATATTAAATGGCATTGTTAGTGTACAAAACAGAAGGTCTGTTAACGCAAGATTCCAAATGATAGTACGGTACACTGACTTGGCATAGCGCCGTCGATATATAATGAGCACAGTCAAATTTCCAGGAATTCCGACAACCATTAGAATCGCCAGATATGCAATAGGTGCTAATAGTTTTTGTATTTCTGCATGATTGATATCCTCTAATGTAACATTCATTGTTCTCTTTTTAGTTACCAACTGCTTCACCAATATTGAGTCAATGTGAAGAAACCGCGACCGACACTGCCTTTATATAGCTGTCAAAATTATTCTTAAGTTATCAAAATTTAATAAACGCATATTATGAAATAAAACGATCCGATGAATTATGTATAGACACCAGAAGCGGAAATTTCAAATACAAGTGTCCGGAAACTTGACGCTATTTACAATGTTTGTCGTACAGGAATTGAACTTTTGTTTGACCTTCCTCATTCAGCGAATCAACAAATTAATGACGAAGTTGATCGTGGTGCTTATGACGACAAATCTGTATGGCTGTTAATGAGAAGATCAGTTTACATTTTAAAAGTAGTTTTACGTTATCTTAATTACAGGCTTATATGGCTGTGTCTTCTTGTTTTAATTTATTGTGCGTTGACAAATTTTCCAAACATGTAAGCAAAACGACCCAATATACACACACATACAAAAAAGTAGAAAAACTATACCCTTTAATATAAACATGCTATACTGTTTAGTGTCATTATAAAAGTTAAAATCTTTTTGTTCACTGAATTTATCCAAATTAAACTGCAGTTTATTATTTTTTGACTAACGACTGCGGATTATCAAAAGATAGTCTGAAATAGATATTGTTATCTGCTTTACCTCATACCACCAAAAACCTACTAGCAAGAGAACATGGAGAACGCAAAAACAACTCGTAACTCTGGAATCTAAGTAAAAACAGTTATCACGAATACGTTGTAATTATTGTATATATTATGTTGGTTCTTTCCACACAGTAATTTACACATCAAAGAAAAGCATCAACGATTTGGTAAATAATTTTGATTATCATATTTCTTAATTAGAAGTAGCAGTTAAGCTTTTTGTTGCGTGAAAAATTAACCCCAAATGTCCAAATTTTCAAATTATTTTTAGGGAATTCCCATCCATCTCGGTAAGAATTCAGGTTTCTCACACTGTTAATTGGAATCAACACTTTTGCATTTAACTTCTCCCTTAATATTATATTTATTGAATTTAGTAAAGAAAGTTTTGAAACATAAGTTCCATAGTTTGTACATTATTTTAAAACAAGAGGAAGATGGGGTTGCTCTACATAATTAACACAAAGTCAACTAGAGGGAAATATTTAGGTCACTCAAAGGTGAAAGCTTAATGATGAATTCAATATCCCTATCATTTCATAAGTGTCATATAAAGTGTATTCGTTATCGACTAGAGAGTAAAACGAGTGTGTCTTTATTTCTGGTGTTGAGACTTAAAGTTGGTTTAATGAATCACAGAAACTAATTGAGAAGTATTACATGCATATAACTTAATTCAAAATACAATATTTTTAATCCTTATAACTCCCAATACAATGTAAAGGAAAATCATTGTGTTACTGGATAAGCAGATTTGTCGTAGAGTAAGTGAAGGTCTCTTATCATATATATTATGTATATATGATAAGCAAGTCTAAAAGGGTACAACATCACAAAAAAAAAAAAATAAAATCATGAACAAATGTTAAATATTTCGGATAACTAATATCCTTCATCAGTAAGATGTCAAATGGTTCTTATCTTGACATGTGGTAGTCACACTGTAATAGTAATCTTGATCGTTATACAAATTATCACGAATCAATACGTTGGTAAATTTTTTTAATATTGATGTTTGGGAGGAGGAATAAATTACTTAAAACTGTAAGAGTCCTATACTGAAGCCTGAGTTACTGGAAACAAGTGATGGTAGGGACTCATTCTATGTTTTATCATTAATGCCCTCTGGGGAAACTGTCCTTAACTTCCTTATCCAAAAATATTCCGAGCAAGTCTGTCGGTTCTTGACCAACACTTGTTATGCTCTATGATAGTGATGGTAAGGTTTTTGAGATCATCTTGGGTGTACCCAGGTGATCTGAAATGACGACTTACGGGGAGGTCGGGCTTGCAGGTGTAGTCACTTCGATGACCATTCATGCGTTTATTGAATGGCTGTTCTGTCTCGTCAACATACTGCATGCCACATCGACACTGAAAAAGGTATACAACATTCTGGGTTTTGCAAGTTACATATATATATATATCGTGTATACGGACCCAGTGGAGTGGCAAGTAAATATTTGAGTGTTCAGTATTTGTTGGCAAGTCAGACATCGTCTGTTACCACACGACTTGCACCATCCTGCAGTTGGGAGACATCAGCTCTCACAAAAAAGTCTTTCAGACTTGCTGGTCTCCGAAAAGCTAAGACAGGAGGTTTGGGAAAGATCTTGGATAATTTTGGATGTTTGGCAATAATCTGCCAATTGGCACGGATCAAACGGGAGAGGTAAGTAAAGCCGGGGTTGTATTTTAAAACAAACGGAACTTCACCTTTTCTGTTTGTACTCTAATAGGTCATTGCGGTTGTTATTGTTAGACACCAAAGCTGTCACCCCAAACACTGTACAAAAAGTATTCCGTACAGTCAAGCTCTCAGAGTAAAGCGGATTTGCTCCTCTGAGGAGGCTGTCACTAAACGGTTACAGGAACTTCACTGATTTTTGACCAAACGAGGTTATAAAAAATGGGACATAGACAAGGGGTTTGTGCGTGCTAACAATAACAGCCGCAAGCGTTCCTCATGAAGGTTAATCTAGAAAGCACCAAATTTATAAAACGCTTTTTTCCTGCATGTGTCATGAAACAGAAGTTCCTTCATAATTTAAGTTTAAATGGAAGAAATATTCTGTAATATCATTTCCTCTGAAACAAATATTTTATTATTTGTTCCTTACGGAATAAAGATTAAAGAATATGTGTTCAAACAGGAACAAATATTACGGCATTGTTTATAACAAAGTTTACAGTTGCTTTTTTGTTAGGCGGAACAAATATACACATGCAATATATAATCTTAAACTTGTATCAAGCGCATTAATCAGTTGTTTACCATTAATAACAATAGAAGAATTCCTTGAACTATAATAACTTACGGGTTGTAGTAGGAGTTCGGAAACATCTTTACTTTTCAGCGTTCTTTATTTGAATTCTTCTGGAGTAGGAGTTCACAAACATGCCTTATTGTTAATCATTTGGTTCGTTATATTCTATCCTCTTGATTCTCATTTTTATTTTACAGTATGTTTAACACCCATTAGATGAATATGATTATTGTGGGATGGTCAAACAAATTCGTTATGAACTCGGTCAAAAGTATCAACTTATAACATTAATCCCTTTCATCGCACTTCCTCTACCTCATCAGTCAGTGTTGGGCTTGATTCATTTTAACATGTAAATGATAAACGTAATTAAACCGCTCTAATTAAATGATAATTGTTTGCTTTTGTAATTTGATATTAATTACACATAACCTATTTTTTTGCTATTACATAAACTAGTCAGACGAGTTTCTTGTTTTCGAAATGAATCAATTCGAAGTGGTGTAAGTATTTTATACATACTTGTTGAAAAAAACTTACACGCCCTTCTGCAAAGTTGCGCAATCGTAAAGTGTCGTTTTAGTTACTTTTGTTTTGTTTCAAGTGATTATGTAATGTTGTACGCATCACATACGACACATTCATAACCAGTAATTCCTTCCCTAAATCAAAAATGTCTTAATTTGTTTATGATTATCGATGAGAAAACTATCAAATTATTGACAATATACAAAACAGAATATATTGTCTAATATGATACATACCACATGGATGCGAAAAATGCTCTTAGAAAAAAAGTGAAACTATTTAAAAGAGACAAATGATGGCCTTTTAAAAATCAATAATAAAATTAAAAGAAAAGTAAATTTGACAAGATGACAATAATTGCAACCACAGAACTGCAAGTAGTTGGCTAAAACCGATATTCATGTACCACGTGATAAAGCAAGAGACAAAGAACAAACTAAAAAGTACTCATATTTAGCAAGGCACTTCATAATGCAAGTGTTGCCAGATACATATATGTTATTTTTGTTGACCAGAATATAAGCGAGCTAGGAAATCTATAACTTGGTGTTATCGTAAAACTTTGTGACAAAGAAAAGCATTCCAACATTTAAATATCAACAGGATAAAAGCATTCCAACATTTAGATATCAACAGGATAAAAGCATTCCAACATTTAGATATCAACAGGATAAAAAAAATTCCAATATTTAGATATCAACAGGATAAAAGCATTCCAACATTTAGATATCAACAGGATAAAAGCATTCCAACATTTAGATATCAACAGGATAAAAGCATTCCAACATTTAGATATCAACAGAATAAAAAACATTCCAACATTTAGATATCAACAGGATAAAAGCATTCCAACATTTAGATATCAACAGGATAAAAGCATTCCAACATTTAGATATCAACAGGATAAAAGCATTCCAACATTTAGATATCAACAGGATAAAAGCATTCCAACATTTAGATATCAACAGGATATAAGCATTCCAACATTTAGATATCAACAGGATACGAGTATGAATCCATACAAACAACATAATGTTAGGTTTAACGACCAAAATTATGATATGGTTGACCATTATTGAATATCCATGTCGGCTTATCATATAATGTTTGTGTATGCGCAACACGACAGATGCCGCAGTGGAAAGGGAACTGCTTACCCATCCAGAGCATGAGAGTTCTTGCCAGGACTTTGGTGTTGCTCATTCTTAGGTTAGTTTTCCGTGTAGTGTTAGGTGGACTTGATTTTTTTTTTTTTTTTTCATTTTATGAATACAGTTTTATCCTAAAGCAATTCCGTTGGATTTATATACAGAATCAAACTCTTTGGATCGATACCAGTAGTAGTCGCTTGCCATTCATAAATAGTTACGAATCAGCGTACAGATATCCATTTTTTTTTTATTTTACCGATGATACCATTTAAAATCTCAGACGGACAATGAAGGCTGATACGAATGGTTTATATTGCACCGTTTAATATTTGCTTAACTTATTTGTTAACTTAAATCAATTATGACGAACGGAGACCTTGTATAAAAAAAAAGATGTGGTATGATTGCCAATGAGACAACTATCCTCCCAAGTTCATATGAAGTGGCTGTAAGCAATTATAGGCAACCGTATGGCCTTCAACAATGAGAAAAACCCATACCGTATAGTCGGCTATAAAGAGCCCCTACATTAAAAATATGAAGCAATTGAATTGAGAAAATTAACGGCCTAATTTATAACAAAACGATTTACGAAAAAGCAAATATGTTTTTTTTAACCTTGAAAAAGTTTGTGGTTTGTATTCTCGGACTTTTTCTTTGAAATAACCTATCAACAAAAACGCAGAAATTAAATAAATACAACCTCGGATAAGGATGCAAACTTGTGACAGGCACTTCAACATGGCAGGTTTAAATGAGTATTTTGTGTACGTCACCGTCCCTTTTACAGCAGTAAAATAATGAAAGGTACATAGACGAACATGCAATAAGTAAAATGGAGTTTACACTCTATATTTCATAGATTTGTACAGCGATGAAATTTTTCTGATACTAAATGTTATATTTAAACATTTGGACTGTTTTCCTAAATTTCATTCAATGTTTTTATCAATCAGCTAAAAGATTGGCTTGTTTCGGTTATAGATATATATGGTATGTTTCGGTTTAGGTATATATGGTATGTTTCTGTTTAGATATATATGGGTTGTTTCGGTTCTATATATATTTTAAAAGTATTGTTAATTGAATATTTTAAAGAGAACATCTATTGTTTTCATTGATTGATCAGGATTCACAATAATTACTTTTTATTACGGATGTTGAATATAATAAAGAAACTAAGAAACGGATTAAAAATTTGAAAAAGATATAAGTGTTACTAAGGCGTCAAAAAAAGTTATTTACACATTTAGTTCTTATGTTTATCCTAATATGTTAAACAAAATTCTTAATTCACTAAACTACTTTGATTAAATACTAAAGGTTAGATGCTATAACATACTTCCAATCTTTACATTGTTGCAGCATTCATTTTATATTCAACTGAATGTAACTCGTCCATGACTTCCGATTTTTATATTATTGCAGCATTCCTTTTATATTTAAATGTGTGTAAATCGTCCATGACTTAGTACAATGATAAAATATGTCGATTATCTCTCTTCTTCCAAGTACAGCTTTCTTACAATTTGACGAAAAGTAGGTACGCTTGACGAATCATACGTAAACACAGTTATTAGAATATGACAATCTATCATTGTAATCTTAATCAAGGATGTCAGGGGATAGTATAAGTTACACACTGAGCTAGTGACCTAGTAGGACATAAACATGGTCAGTAAATTACATATGGGGAGAGAGCGAGTTCGGTTTATATTTTGGTTAATATTTGTTAACCTGAAGACTAATGGAAAAAACTTTATCACACAATTTTTCCTCTCCGAGAATTTTTTCTTTCAAAAATGGGAATCAGAATTTTATTACAATAAACCTATAACCACGCCCATTCAACGATAAATTGTTGTTGGCTAACGGATAATCAAATTCTATCGTATATTTTGATGATCATTTTCTTAAAATATTTAATTGTTCAAAAGTTTGCCCATACATTCTACCATCTTCGTTTCCAGTTCGCGTCGCGTTCAACCAGATAATAACTGTTCTTAAGATTCTTTTGCGAGCTCGCTCACAGATTTCCCTTTTCTACCTCGCCTTTCTTATGGTTAAAGTCTTTCTATTCTCCAGTGTTTACAGGTGCTATATCCTCTGTTGAATTATCCATTGAGGCATGTCTCTCTTGTGCATTGATATATGGCGCGATATTTTCAACGCGAATTCATCCACATGGTCCGATTCGTCTGCATCATCAGTATACAGGTCTGGCAAATCTTTATGTTCCACATTGACAATTTGATGACAGACATCATTTGCTGGAGGTGTAACTGCCTTTTACTGGAATAAAGATAATGAAACACAATATATTTCAAATACCTGTCTCACTATAATTTATTAGAGCTAAAAAGATATTGTACAATGATTGTGAAACAGCTTTGTCTCGACAAATGCATATCACTATCTAATTACAGGAAAAGTTTACAGTAATATTACATGTTGGCTTGTTTTCGTGTTTAACAAACTTTGTTATTTTATGTCGGTTTTTAAAACATAATTGTTTAAGGGAACGATCATTTATTTTTCAGGGGAGTACATTTGTTTTGTCTGTTGAGGAAAGTTTTAATTTCCAGAACGCTCGCACCGTAGTATTTATAAACTTCATAGTTGAAAATGGTTTGCTAATAAAATCTACTTTGCAATTTTTGCGAACAAAATACAATCTTTGCATTTACGCACATGGCAAATATGAATTAAAACACTAATATTTTTGTCTTAATTAAAAAATTAATGTTTGCAATTATACGCGAAATTTATCTGCAACATTTTGTGTTAATTTCCTTCTGAGTATTTCACATATAATTAAAGCTTGTGAAAAGATCGGTTATGGGGAAATGACACAAAGACAGTACTAGATAACCCAAAAGGACAGCCAGATCGCACAGTATGATTTCAGGGCAGTATGATGCCCTTACTATAACAAGCAGTCAGCTCTAGGAAGTCCCAACATAATTTGATAGCAATATAATAAGTCTAAAGGCAAAACAATGTCAAGATATCAAAGGAGTACTTTTACATAAACTAATTGAATCGACTGAAGTAAGTGTTTAAAAAATGTCAAAAATCTTTCATTAGATGTACTTCGAATATTAGGCCAAAACTAGCCCTTACCGGACCTTTTCCTTTCGATTTAGAATTATAGCGGAAGGGTCATGTCCACTTTGTATGTAAATAAAGATTTAAAATTGATTGATGACACGATTTCAATTGCACCAATAAAATTAAATCAAATTACCGGTTGTTCCTTTTGTAAAGGGTGCCCTTCCTGCTAATATGTGGTGTTATTCTGCTTTATTGACAGTACCGGTATTTGTGTGATCATTTCTTATTGTTTTGGGGGGCTTCGGTGGCCGAGTGGTCTAAGTAGTTACTACTGTAATCACTAGCCAGTCAACACTGAGGTTGTGAGTTCGAACCTCGCTCGTGCGGGTGCACTCAACTCCAATCTTAATTGACTATGATTGTCAGTTTTCCTATCGAAGGTCGGTGGATTTCTCCGGGCACTCCGGCTTCCTCCACCAATAAAAAACTGGCCGCCACGAAATAGTCCAAAAGCGGTGCTTAAAAGTGGCGTTAAAACACAAAAAATCAAAAAATCAAATCCTATTGTTTGGCACGTAATTGCTCCTGGTTACCCTTTTATTTTATCTTATCGCTCATCCTTTCCTTCGGTTTGTCCAATTTATTCTCATTTTAAAGTTGAGCGGCTGCCAATGGTAGATTAGCACAGATTCCTTTAACTTCTTTTAAATTTGCCATAACCTTTCACTATTGCAATCAACTCTATTTGGGCAACTTTTATCTGCGTTCGCCCGGTCATTGCTTGTAATCGAATGTACAAGTTTATGCTTTACAATCGAATACATCGTTTGCACGACATTTAATGTCACAATTATCCTTGTGCTTTAAGATGTATGCTAAAAGGTCGGTCTGATTGGTAAACTAATTAGATACATAAACAAATATAATGAACGAACAATATATGTAGACTTGTGTTGTATTCGTCGTATTTATTCCTTTTCTGCCACCTATGAGTTGTACCTTTTGTATCTTCCGCCTATATTTGGCAGGGTTTTATGTCCTTTGACATACCTTACAATTTGGTAATATAAAATTTAACTAAGCATACTTGTATTTCCTACAACAAATTCCTCCTGCTCTTTCAGTTTATCAATGAGAACGTCTCTACTATTTATGCTCAAATCCATCTAATTAATGGGAGAAAGATTATTTCGTTCTTGTAGATTTGAATCATTTTCTGAAACAATATGAATCATATTGGTTATGAAGCTGCCTCTTGACTTATAATTTGTTTCCACATTTCATTTATTTTCTTATACCAGAAACCCAAAACGAAACATTTAGGAAGAATAACAGTAGATGGATATTAGATTGATTGATTGATTGGTATTAAACGCCACTTTCAGCACTATTGAGCTATTTCGTAGCTTAACCACTGCTGTTGAGTTGCTGTACAATTGATAATTGATTTTAATTCAATAAGTTATATTATATATATTATATAATAATATTTATATCTATATATTATATTTCTTGTTGTTTGACATTGGCATTTATCCAACTTATATCTTTATAATTAACTAAAAACACACCTGATTATTATAAAAAAAAAATAAAAATCGTCTGTTAAACGAGGACATCTCAGCTGCTGTGATTTTCTCATCTTAGTTTAACATCATTTAGAGTTCCTTTTTGTTGGCTAACTGTACGGCAAATTTACTCCTAGTCACATAGTATTTGAGCAGACGTTGAACACAGATTCGGTAAAATAAATCTGTAGTTTCTACATAAGTATATGTGTTCTATAGTTTTAGCCAAAGGAACGACGTCTGTGGTTTCTCTGGACGATACACCTCTCAAAAACTTGAGATGGTGTGTATCTGTCTACTACCCTTCTATATAAAAAAAAAAATGCTATGTACAGCACGTAAAACACAACAACCGAGCGAGGATTAGATTAACGAATAGTAAATAATTATTGGTATTTATAGGAAACTCCAAAAGGATACAAAGCGCCTTTTGGATAAAGTGCAGATTTGTCAAGAGGCAAATGATTCAGGAGAATTGGGCCGATTCACCAACATTACATAGATGTGCAACATTATGAGAAAATTTCATATGAATCGATTACAAATTAGAACTTTTGAAAATAAGATTTCACCACCAATCCTTGCATTTTGTGTTTCTTTGCAAATGATAGAATTGTATTTATATTGCTTCAACGACCCTGACTAAACACCTCCTATATGTTTCAAGGAACATGAACAGACAGACGATAATGGAAAAGGGAGTATTATTAGTTACATAGTGTGCTAGTGGCCTAATACGATATATATGGGGTCAGTAAATTCCATATAGAGTGAGAGCGAAGCTCGAATCACCCCATATGGAATTTACTGAATTTAATGAAAAATAAAGTGTTTGTCTATATAAGGATTTATTGAAACACATAGTCTTTGATAAATCACATGGTTTAACATTACCATGCAAATACCATACTGACCAAACACTTGGTCTGTAATTAATTTTCAATGACCAAAACTTGTACCATAAATTACATCTTTTGACCAAATCCATGTTTTAATAAACTCATTTGGCCAAAATAGGCATATACATAATCTATCATCAATTTCCAGTGACCAAATTTAAATGGTCTATTGCTATTGACCAAATCCATGGCCTACAATTAAAATCATTTGACCATATCCATGATCTATATAATCAAGTTGTACTGACCAAATACATGGTCTATAAATTACTGCTATTGACCAAAACCATGGTCTCGACCAAATATATGGTCTATAATTATTTACATGATCTATAATCAATTTCTATTGACCAAATACATGGTCTAAAAATAACAGTTATTGACCAAAACCATGGCCACGACCAAATACATGGTCTATAATAATATACATGATCTATAATCGATTTCTATTGACCAAATACATGGTCTAAAAATAACAGTTATTGGCCAAAACCATTGCCACGACCAAATACATGGTCTATAATAATATATATGATCTATAATCAATTTCTATTAACCAAATACATGGTCTATGAAAACAGTTATTGACCAAAACCATGGTCACGACCAAATACATGGTCTATAAATAATATTTATTGATTGAGTCTATTGTCTATAATCAACATCCATACAATAATGACCAAGTATATGGTCCAGGTACAAATTAATATATGATTTTATACATGTATGTCATATTCTGATGACTAAAATACATACTTAATTGGTGGTCTTAATATAAGTATGTATAAATCAAAGATAGACTTATTATACAAGTATTTAAAACGAGTTCATCCAATAAGCATGATTAGTGTTGTTTACTAAATGTTCGAGTTCATTCAAGCTGATTATTAAAATGTAATGTTTACCTGATGTGACAAAATTAAAGGTGAGACAGCTTCTTCACAATATTTACAAACAATATACAAACGTGTACTGTAGTATAAAAACTCTCAAAACTGAAAATATAGAAACTAGAAAAATATTAATATATTAATATCATGAAAAATACATGTAATAATTATCCATTCTTTAAAAACAGATTTTCTAAATAAACATTTACCTAAAATTAAAAAACAAATGCATCTGTTATTAGATTCAACAAGTTATATACATGCACAATTTTACGTGCACGTGGATGTAAAATATTTTAGAAAGTACATTTAAAGTACAATGTATACAGTTTGTATGACAACATTCACAACTTATCATTTTGTCATTATTCTCTGTTCATGCAAATAATTAGTAAACTAACCTCAACAAGCATATTAGATGAAAAGAAACAACTACTCTACACTATGACTCTATAGCATGCAAAATGGCCAGACGTAAACTTCTTTAATATTTTTACATTCCCAATGCAGACAAATGTACTCCGTCGGAAGCAAAGATTTGCAATGGGCTATTCATCAGCCTTAAATGTTTCCAAAACAGCTTCTTGTCATCTACCAGGATGGGTAACATCTGATTAACTATCCTTCTCTTGTTCTCATACTGCTCTGCTGTAATGTACCAAGGTTGAGTCCTCGTAAAAAGTTCACATACAATAATCTTTTTTACAAAGCTGTAATGTAGTTGAAAATCAGACATCAAATCCACAATTTTACATGCTAATGTCTCCGGTTTCAAACCTGGATCACATAAATCATTTCCTCCTATCTGTAAAATAATTACTGAGGGTTGAAAATTCTGAATGTGAGCATTTAAATCTTCATTGTTTTGCAGTCTGTCAACTGTACCTCCTCTAATACCATAACAACTCACGCTGCATTGGGCTAAATTAAAGTCCGGTGATAACTTCGGGTCGTATGTTAATGCTTGCGTTAGACGAGAAATAAAGCTGTGTCCTAATATCAAAACTTTCGGACCTGGCGTAAATTGAATATCCATTTTCACTCTTTTGACAATGTCAATATTTAGAACGACGAAGTATAACTGTAACTCTTTAACGAATCTTCCTCCAATGAAGGTGCACCTCAAAACAACTTCCAACAAAGTTTGTAATAGTTCCGTAAATTGATAGATATTGAAGTGAACAATATACGGTGTATAAGAAAGTGTTCAAATAAATAGAAATTCAGTTTATGCAATTAACGGATAGAAAAATCTTCAAATGCATTTGATATGCATAAGATTGCAATGTAATGTTCTTACACAATAAAATTCCAAGATGGCGATGAAGCTCAGCTTCCCTGATCAATATTTCATTTACATTAACAAAAATAATAAGTTCAAACGACTGTAACTATAAACATTACCTGTTAGTTCTACAAAAATAAAGAATTATATAAATTGTCTAAATGTCCAAATAACTGTTAAAAAATTGATAAAATCCCAAATAAAATCTTGTTTACATAAATATCGATCGTGTTGAATATCAAGAATGTGTAAAACTGTGACGTGTAGTGTAAATACTGCAACACAAGATCAAGTGCAGGGCTCCCCAAAGGGAAAGGCAAAAATTAAATTAGAATAAAACTAAAGATTTCCGTCATCTGCATAAAATAAGTTATTAGAATAACTTGCCTATATATAAGTCTAAAAATTTGCACAACGATACTAATATAAGATGGTATTATACGAAGATGTTGTTATTAAATCGTGTTGACAAATATTTCGGCTTAACAAATAGCCTTCATCGGTGTATGTACGTTTTCTGTCACGTTGTTGATAATTCTTGCCCATGAATACGAGTGAGTCTTGTATGTATAGTGAGAGAAAAATAGGCAAAATATGGAAATTTTATATTTCCATAAAAAGAAAGACAAAGTACGATGAATTTTAATAAAATAGAATAGTATAGATTTTATAAGAAAGTGAAATTATAATACTTAGTATTTGAAGAAATTTCATTTTAGAAGAAATGAGTAAAATTTATTTTACCCTATAAAAAGGATTTATGATAAAGAATATAATTTCAGATATAACTTGAAATTGGAAACTTGTAAATAGAATTAAAAGTTAATTATATAATTTCACAGATATTTTGTACATAGTATTGCGTAAAGTTTTATAACAAAGAGCATGTTAATTTAGTCTCTTTTGTAAGTACTAGATGTCAAATACTTTTAGCTAATAAATATTTTATAAAGTAAATAGATAAATCTAAGTGAAAAAATGTCAATTGTATTTGAGAAGTATTTTGGCATTTGATTGGAGAAAATAGAAGAAGTTCTTAAATCCAAAGGTCAAAAATTATGTTTTAGCGTCACTTGATCTTTGGAACCAGAATAATAAACATCTTAACTTACAGAACTTCTGTCTATTTTAGGTGAGTTAATGTTACATTTAATTTAATATATGATTTTGAATTAAATAAGTTAATACTACATTTATAATTAATTTGAGTTTTCAAGACTTTCTAATATCTATCGTACTTTAGGGACTAATTGTATATAATATTTTAAATGAAAATGGACCTATTCTCTTGAATAAGTCTTGTGATGTTAAAGTTAGTTGTAAATAAGTTTTATGTTAATTTTGAGTTATTATAAGTTTGAATGATATCAGTTTTAAAAGTAATTAAAAGGTTAAATGCTTAAAAAGAGAACATTACTAAATTATCCGGAATTTATCATATTTACCCCAGAATAAGTTTTATAATTAGTTAGTTCATGGGAGATAATTTTGAGTGTAAATTTATGTGGCTAAAGATTTTGAACATGCATATTCTTCAAAAGCATAATTTTACAAATTACTTGAATAAGTTTAACTTGCAGAATTTGCAGAAATGTTTGAAGCCTGCAGACTGAGGTATCCATTATATAATATAGCTATATTGTGATTTGATATATTAATGTTTTGAATGCTTAAAATTCAGATTGACTCTGATAGTAAAAATACATATCATTACTTTTTATTTTTATTTAACAAGTCTCACATACAGCATTTTAATTATTAGAAATATAAAGTCCCTTTTTCAATATAGAGTTTTAAGTATCACATATGATTAGTTAGATAACTTGAATTTATGAAAAGGCAATTATTAAGAAACAACATTTATTTAGTATTGTAAATTATCTTACATGTTTAAATAATATATTTTAGTTACGCAATGAAAGCAAATATGCGAGTTAAGCTCTTGAGTTAGGTTCCCCCCTTTTTAATGAAATAGCTATTGAAATTTACAGAGTTAATTCCCCTGATGAGTTATTCCCCTTTGAAATTAGTTGTATGTGAGACTATGAAGGTTAATCATTGTTTATTGATTTATTACTGCATGATTTATTCATTGATTGATTGTAATTGTTTATTGAATATATAATGTTGTCACTTGATCTTTGGAACCAGAATAATAAACATCTTAACTTAAAGAACTTCTGTCTATTTTAGTAACATATATTACAACTCAGAAAAACCCCCTAACAATCAGCACAACATATGCTCGGTGCATGATACGAGACCGTTTTTACAATTTTCTTGAATTTGTACAATAAGAGTGCACTTATGACGGTGTCCATATCATCACAAAGTGTATCTGCAAAATTATTCCGTTGATTAAAAGGGATAAAAAGTGCAAAGTTATATCAGGCGAGAAAAAATGCCCACTATTTAAGTCGGTTAGGGGGCAGTTGTAGATGCAAAGGTGTAATAGTGAAAAAGAAAGACGACACCCAATATTAATATTTCAAATGCACTGCGCTGCTCTGTGGCGGTTAATAATAGTATTGTGCACCTTGCTTGTCGCATTTTCCCGTGATTTTCAAGTACACCGTTTGTAGAGTATCCTCGCTCTGAATGAAACGTTAGCTATACTTCAATACTGTATGACAAATATTTAGAACCATAAGATAAAACGAAGTAGTCTGTTTCTCGGGGAAATCGTATGGTTCTCTACTGTTTTTGCTGGGCGACAAAATATATCAGAACAGACATCCAGTATTGATACCTTATACAAGATAACAGATTGTTCGAAAACCCCAGAATATGTAGAGGAAGTGTAGAAAATTAAATAGACTTATTACACACTACAGAGTAGTATAGAGGTCGAACACGCCATCGGAGAATTAAAAAAAAAAATGCAAAGGTATGGGGACTTTGTGGCGACATCCAAGACAGCGATTCAAATATGCATTAGTGTGTCGCCGGATAGACTTATTTACATAATAATAAAAATCATTTGGTTTTACTATGTATCTCTATTTTTTTTTCGTTTTTTTTCACTTTGAGATGATCCCTTGTTTTACGTCAACTGTAATCGTAAGTCTAAGTGTAATCCTAGGTATAGACCTAGTTTCCGCAAATGTTTATTAATGAAAGACAAGTAGTCATATAGTAACTGATCTGGGTATGTGTGAATGTATCGTTAGTGCATATTTTAACATGCAATAAACATCGTGGTCACTATCTTTTGTAAACAGTGATCACCACATGTGTAGATAAATGACCATCACATAAGGAAATTGACAACAACACAATAATTCCATCTAATTAAAAGGCCATTACACCCCAGTTCTATTGTTATACTTCATAGTTTCTATTTCTGAAACAAGTGTATATTGAATAGATCTATTGTTACGAATAACAATGGATTTTGACAACAGGGTGTGACGAGCGGGGTTTCTGGAAACCCCTGCTTCTACTTCCCGAATGCACAGTCCATTGTTATTCATAACAATAGAAATTGTTTTTTTTTTAATTGCATGAACATAAGAGATTACTAATAGTGTTCACTACAAGTTGTTTCAAAACATATTAAAAACACATATTTTCAGGAAATTCCAATAGCGAAAAAAACATTTAGCATTTATTTTGAATTAAGAAAAAAAAAAAACATTTAAATATGCCTTTGCTTGAAACTACAATTTTAATCCCATAAGGCAATGTCTTAAAGAATATACATGTAAAGAACTTTAATTTGAATTATACATTAAAACATATAGTTTTTATTTGGATTAAGTCTTAATCATAAAATAAATATTAATGTTTGGATTGTTGAAGACTAATGATGGCACCCAGGGGCGGATCCAGCCATTTTTAAAAGGAGGTGCCAACTCAGGATAAAGCGGGGGTGCGGGGGTTCAGCCATATGTACCCATTCAAAAGCATTGATTGTTAAAAAAGGGGGGTTTGAACCCCCGGAAACCCCCCTTTTTTGGATTGTCCAAAAAAGGGGGGTTCCTACATATGCAATCTGTATTTTTGTATGTTAAGCGTGTCCGGTCGTCGGATTTCTAACCCAAACACACCTATCCCTCAGTATGAATGTTTGTGTAATGTTGAGAAGAAGGGGGCTTTTTTTTGATAAAACCGTAACATGTGAAATACATTTATGATTACCTTCATTAAACTGATACATGTAAGTACTTTGGGTTATAAATACTGCGTTATCTTCAGTCACTTCTGCCAAATCCAACGCCTGACTCAAAATGTCGTCCGTCTTACACCGTCCATATTGACAACTGCATACAAGGATCATAATGTATCTTTTTTATAATAAGAATGCACGATACGGCCAACCTTGACCTGCTGATCCATATCAGCACATGGAATTAACGGGAATATGCAAAACGGCAACTTTGACATTTGTAAAATCTACTCACTTGTCAAAGTTTGAATGAAGATCGTCAAAGTAAGGTTACTAGTGGGGTTTCATTTAAAAGATAAAATTTTTCTTATTAATCATGGTTTGATATTGTCAATACAAATGCTATCTGTTCATTTTCATCTAATATTCCATGTAAACAAATATAGGGTTTAGCATCGGGTGTAAGTTAGTTATACACTTCGGGATACGGCGTGTCTGGATAAGAAACACCTCCGGCCTCCGGCCGTCGGGGTTTCTTATCCAGACACACCTTTCCCTCAGTGTATAACTATTACTTACACCATTTTACATGTCCATACTTAAAGCGACAGTAGTTTGCCGATGTTCAAATATCGTGAATCGATAAAGAAGAGACAAATCAAGGTAACAACAAAAAAATGAGGAAATCGCATGAACTCAAAAAGCTATTAGACTGGGTGCGTCGTCAGGGTAAAACATGTATTGTTTTTATGACACATAAGATTTTGAATCACATAATCGACACATAATCATTACCGATAACTTAATTATCTAATATGTAGAGTATTACATGAAACAAGTCCATACTGACATTCAACAAACAATATCATGTCTACAACCTCTCAACTTAAATTACAAGGCATTACAGGGATGCTAAGTATAATAATTCAATGTTCGCTCTTTCTTGTTTATAGAGATAGAAAAAAAAGTTGTGTTAAACGTCCATGATCTATATTTTCTTCCGGATCAGAGTATGAAGTTGTATGTATATCAAATGTAATATTTATTTTACCAATTACTGTTAGTTTCAATGTTTCAGAAGACTGGTCGTTTTTTTTTTATCTAAAGTAATATGTCATTAAAGTATTGTAATATTATAAAAGTACATACATAATCTAATTTGGTGTCTCCTTCTGCTTTTGAGGGGAGGTTACACGAAGATTAACCATGTAAGATTTCTCATATATTTAAAAAGCCGCAAACTGTAGAGGCCCCAAGTCTCGATGCAGTGTTGACAACTTTTTAAACGCAAATATCAGAACATAAATTAAAGTTAAAATGGCAAATGCAATTTTAGTATCTTTCAATTTTGGACATGTCTGCGATGACAAGAAGGACATTTTCTCAATAAGTGGCTGTATTACTACTTGTTGCAAACTATCATGCAATAACATACGTTTCATAAATTTGTCAATCTAAAGCAAGTATGTTTGCAATGACAATAACATATGCAGGTTCAATGAAGGCACTGCAAATTATCAACTATTCTTTTGAACATTGTACACGCCAATTCCAAAGTGAACTTATCATAAAGACACACTCAACTGGTTGGTATGGTTTAATACAAAATTGGATGTCATCAGGGGCAAGATCAAATTATTGTCATGTAAACTGACAGGTTGTATCTCTTTCCATTAATAAATAGAACAATATAGTTCCTAAAAATACCAATTACTAACATAAAAAAGAGGAATACGGGATTATGCTTTCTATATGATTAAAAGGCGATCTGGTATATGGCAATGCGAAAGCAGTTACACGACACACAAAAAATAAAAGACATATTTTTGTTATTGACATTCTAAGGATTTACTTCCATGGTCCATCAAACACTATTGTATTTTGAACGATTTTGATATGATTTAACATTTAAATGGATTTTTTCCAATTTTAATTATTTATCATATAACAAGGATAAGGATACACTTTAATTCAGGATGTTTGACTGGATATCGAGATACTTTCTAGGAACAAGGTCATGTTGTTTACTTGTTATATATTTGCGAGGGCGGCATAAATGTAACAGGATTTTGCTATTTTATTTGAAGGCACATCAGTAAAACAATTTGCCATAATGATAATTTAATAAATAAAGAGATGTGGAATGATTGCCAATTGAACTATTATCCACTAAATGTCCGAAGGAAAAGAATGTTAACAACTTAAGGTTACTATTCGGCCTTCAACAATGAGCAAAAAATAAAAACAAAAGGAAATAAATGTATATATATATTTAGTTCACAATACTTTAAATATAGTCTCTAAGTACAACATTAAGAATATTATTTAGTGGCACTTAAAAGGGATATAATAAAACCTCAGAAATTAGGGAAGAATAATAAATGAGAAAACAAAACCTGCTCTTATTTTTGTTTCCATTTCCTTATTTTTTTAAAAGACAACAGTAATTTACCGATGTTAAAACCTCGTATATCCATTTTGAATATAGAAATAAAGAGACAAAATCTGCTGGAAACTTATGAACTTCTAAGTTAGCTACACCATGTATATCGACAGGTGAAGCGTTTGCAGACATAGTTTAGGATGTTCAGCCAAATGAATGTTTAATCGGTAGTCAACCAATGTTTTTTTGTATTCTTGTCTTTCATTTTTGCTTAATATGTACTTAAGTTTATCTATAGAGTATAAAATAAAATTGAGAATGGACATGGGGAATATGTCAAAGAGACAACAACCCGACCAAAGAGCAGACAACAGCCGAAGGCCACCAATGGGTCTTCAATGTGTCTTTATACCATTTTGTTTTTCTTTGTTGAAATAGCTATTTATTTTTATTGTGATTAAGATTAAAACACAATGTTGACTGCTGTACCCCGATTTTGACAATTTTACCTATTATGTCTGTTTGTTTTGCTCACACATTGTTGTCAATATTATAGAATTATATGCGACTGTCATACAAGTGAGAGGTTTAGCTAGCTATTAAACCAGGTTCAATCCACCATTTTCTACATAAGGAAATGCCTATATCAAGTCAGGAATATGACATTTTTTTTTCAATTCGTTTGATGTGTTTGAGCTTTTGATTTTGCCATTTGATACAGGACTTTCTGTTCTAAAGTTTCCTTGGAGTTCGGTATTTTTGCTATTTTTACTTCTTAATTGTTTTTTGTGCATTGCTTCGTAGGTTTCAGGTCTTGAGCGCACCATATTATGATGAGCGGCAACAGTATAGTACCATGATATCTCCACTCAATGGATACCGTTATTGACTGTTTAAAAGTGCAATGTGACTGTTGATAAGAAGAGATAGCCGATAGCAAGGGAGTTATAAAAATCATTTCAAATACACTTCGTAAAACATTTATAAAGCATTTATTCATTCATACAGACGAGAAATGATTTTCTACATACGGATATATTCCAAATGTCGTAACTACAATCCCATCCCCATTCCATGAATGTGACCTCCCGAATTAGACTTATTACCGGGTTTGTACTAACCTGAGCAACACGACGGGTGCAGTATGTGGAGCAGGATGGATCTGCTTACCCTTCCGAAGCACATGAGATCACCCCAGGTTTTGGTGGGGTTCGTGTTGCTCAGTCATTTTGTTTTCTATGTTGTGTTTTGTGTACTATTGTTTGTCTGTTGGTTTTTTTGCCATGTCGTTGTCAGTTTATTTTCGACTTATGAGTGCGAATGTCCCTTTGGTATCTTTCGCCTCTCTTCTACATAGATGTTATAAGACGTAGAGTTACAGTAAAAATAGACAACACATTGCCATAGTATATAATAACACAAAAAGGTTGATATGACGTTACACGGTCGAGTTAACAAGTTGGAAGATATTAGTAATATTTACAGGCCACATGATACTCTACTTTTGTCCATATGACATTGTAACCTATTGTAGTATGTTCCTGCCTTTGACGCTTGCTTTAAGTTCTGACTTAACAATGTTTAACAAAATTTGTTTACCCTATTTGCATTTGTTTACTTACTTTACATATAACTGCTCTGATGCTTAGCTAGAAATTTCATTCCTGAGATATGATTGTTTTAATCCAAATGGCAATGTTAACCAAGAAAAACTACATCATAAAAGTTTCATGTACATTTAGAATTAATTTAATATTAATTGAGGTATATTTTCAACTTTATTCAAATTAGATATGATATATAAACATCAATGTAAATGAAGTAATATATACAGTAACGGAGATATGGTATAATTGTCAATGAAACAACTATTCAATAATGTATATACGTATTGACTTTATTATAATAATAATGGTAAGGCGAGGTATAAGTTTCATTTGTGAAATGCATAGCTATGGACAAAAGGGTATTTACAAAGTAAATATGGAATACCAGTATTTTAATAAACTTCCCTTGATACATCATATCAAAGACATACACTATTAACGTCATATCACAGCCATACAATACTAATGCAGCTCACAGCCATACAATACTAATGCATATCACAGCCATATAATACTGTAGAGTTTGTATTCATTGTAATTCTGAATACAGCATTATAGATAACAAAGCTTCCTTAAAACGTTTAAAAACTGCTATTCAGAATACGAAAAAAGTAATGGTGGCATATGATGACACTTTTTGGATCTGTTCCATGAATATCAGAGTTGATTTTCGGGTCTTTTCTATATTCGTAGCAAAATTTAGACAGCAATTTGATAGAACTCAGGTAGGTAATATGCATTTATGTTGTCTGTATTGTTCTCTTTTTCAGATTTTAGGTGTTACTAATTTGATATCCCGGTACTCTTCTAGAATTCATATACTAGTAGATTGTATTCGAATTATTGTTTTATATGAAATATATATCAAATAATATATGTCCCATAAAATATCAAGATATGCTATAGTATCATAACGATTCCTTCGACAAATTTAAACCACTGTCGTGGATGTTGTATGGTCAGTTGCCGTATGGTCAGTTGAGTGGTCTACATTGTAGCGTTTATCTTTGCTTCCAGATTCAGCACCCCTTTTGAAAGAAGCAAGATTCCTTATACTTCGCCTAAAACGTTTGTCAAATATAGCATATATTATTGGATTTGCAACGTGGTTGACGATGTAAAATCTTTCAGCAATTTTCAAAGTCGAAAATGTGACTTCATTGATATTTCTTTCATCAAACCAGTCCTTTGCAACTTTAAGAAGAAATAGAGGAATATAACTCAGTGCAAACACCACTGAAATAGTGAAAGCAATCTTTGTCATTTTGTCGGAAATATTGCTGTCAGAAGTTTGTGTATGAGGACAAAGTCGTTTTTGGCGTTGTAGGTAAACTTTCCTTGCTATCAAAGAATATAGCACAAACAAAATTATAGTATAAATCGAAAACAAACATACATTGAAAGTACTGTACACAATCGAGTACTTTGAAGGATGCGCAGCAGTAATTGGACAGGTGCGAGTAATAATGTTATCTTGTACTTGTATCTCATCAATATCAATTAATACTGCTTGTGGCCATGACAGTAGTATTCCGATAGCCACACAGACTATGATGAAATAATGAACGTTCCTGACAGAAATTTGAGTTTTCATCGAATAACAGATTTGTCGGAATCTGTGCACTGAGAGTAACATCACCAGATGAGCAGAATACATGAATCCAAATACAATGACTGCTGTAATAATTTTGCACGCCCACCGTCCATCGAATGTATAATAGTGAACAATACGAGCAATATTAAATGGTATGCCTAAAGTGCAGAAAATTAGATCAACAACAGCCAGATTACAAATGAGAACTCTGAACACACATTTGGAATATTTGGTAGCGTATATGAATAAAACGGCTAAATTGCCTGGAATTCCAATAATCAGCAATAGGCAAAGAAATGAAATCGGTGCAATGAAACGTCCGATATGTTTATCAGTTATATCATCAAGCGTGATTGTTTCATTCATTTCAAATTTTTCTTAGCCACAAGTCTGCAATATACGTAGTCTACCTACGAAACGGAATAACTGCTCGTCATGCTTGACGATCAGATATAATGTGAATGAGATGAGAGTAAAATCTTTTAAATATAAATTAATTGTTTCTGTGTACATTACATCATGTCATGCGTAGGTGTTAAACAAATATATTCTGTGTAAATCATCAATCCCGCATACATTGCGGAAATGAGGTCTTTAATTTTAGAAGAAAAAAAAATCAAGAGGAAAACGTCCACGCACTTTATTATTTATAAACATCAGTAATTGTTCTTTTCTTGATTTGGAAAACGAATATGATATACAACAACAAGCGTCAACCACTGACTTAAAGTCTCCTGACTTGGAAACGGTACATACATATATAATTTGGAGGGTTAAACCAGTTTTTGGCACCCAGCCCTTCGTTTGTTCTTATGGTGTGCTGTTACACCACTGTCTCGGTTTAGGATGCCAGCAGCGCTCATGAACATTTTAAATCTCGCCACATTATTTATGTGCCTGTCACAAGTAGGAGACTGTAATACTGTGTTTTGTTGGTTGTGGTCTGCATTATTTGTATTTCGTTCTTGCTTTGAGCATTAACCAGGCTAGTTTTAATTCGCTTTAGTTGCTTTCCACTTGAATTTTTTGACATTTTGTTGAATGGCTTTTTTTTAGCTTACTATACGGTATGTATTTTCCTCGTTTTGGAAAGACGTACAGTGCCATTTAGTCATTTACATTTTCTATGTTTTTTACAAGCCACTTTTTGAAAGGTTGCTAGAAGGGTAAGATTTTGTTTTAAGCAGGTATTTTTTGTTCAATCCCATCATCACTGATGAAGACCTTACGATGACCTTACAAGTTGTTTACATCCTTGTCCGTTTGTCTTTCGGTAAATAGTTGTTTCATGGAAAATCGTATACGATAGTTTTAATGAGATATTACACTTCCTGATACATCCGATTTATAGCTAATGTAATAGTTTCTTATTGTTTCAGGAAATTGCCTACTTTTTTACACTGAAGACATATGAAATATAGTAACTATAGTTATCGGTATATTTTAAAGATACTTAGCACAATACTGTCCGCTACTTTAAATGGCACTGGTTACAAGTATGTTGGCCATATAGTAAGTTATAAAGTTAAAATAACAAAACAATATTCAGTATACGATTTTAGTAGATTGCTTATATACCATAGGCTAAGGTAGCTGTCCGTGCACCCTACCTGATTATGAAACTAACTATAAAGGTCATTTGAAGTAAAATGTTTTTTCTCTTAAACGACGTTTACCATAGATATCCTCATTTGCAATATTGAGTTTTGAGCTTTTTATGATGACTTGAACTTTTTCAAACAATAAACGCATTTTTTCTATGAAACTATTTCTAATCACCCGAAAGGTCTGAATAGAAAGATAAATGTCGAGTGTACAATAAATCAACCCGTTTATATTACAAAATTCATAAACATACCATTAAATGGGAAATATGTGCTCCTACCTTACAAACGTTTACCAAATTTCTATATTTTGTCCATTAATTTTGAAATTGTAGCAAGATACGTGTTTAATTCCCTGAGACAGATTATGGCAAGGGGAGGGACTGGGGGCGGGGGGACGGTGGCCTGGACCTCCCACTAGGATATACATATTTGATACATGAATAAATTCTTTACAAGTATCAATTAGAACGTTGGCTTTATAGGGGCTCCTCGTTTTAAAGTTCTAAATCCGCACCAGATTCTCGTTGATAAAGTTTATGCAATGCTTATTATAAAACACCCCAAAGTTTATGCAGTGGTTATTATAAAACACCCAAAAGTTATGCTATGGGTATTATAAAACGCCCAAAAGTTTATACAGTGGTTATTATAAAATACTCAAAAGTGTATGCAGTGGTTATTGTAAAACACCCCAAAGTTTATACAGTGGTTATTATAAAACACCCAAAAGTTTATGCAGTGGGTATTATAAAAACCCCAAAGTTTATACAGTGGTTATTATAAAACACCCAAAAGTTTATGCAGTGGGTATTATAAAATACCCCAAAGTTTATGCAGTGGGTATTATAAAACACCCAAAGTTTATGCATTGGGTATTATAAAACACCCCAATGTTTATGCAGTGGGTATTATAAAACACCCCAAAGTTAATACAGTGGTTATTATAAAACATCCAAAAGTTTATACAGTGGTTATTATAAAACACCCAAAGAAGTTCATGCAGTGGGTATTATAAAACACCCAAAAGTTTATGCAGTGTTTATTATAAAACAGCCCAAAGTTTATTCAGTAGGTATTATAAAATACTCCAAAGTTTATGCTGTGGGTATTATAAAACACCCCAAAGTTTATACAGTGGTTATTATGAAACACCCCAAAGTTTATGCAGTTGGTATTATAAAACACCCCAAAGTTTATGCAGTGGGTATTATAAAACACCCCAAAGGTTATACAGTGGTCATTATAAAACACCCCAAAGTTTATGCAGTGGGTATTATAAAACACCCCAAAGTTTATGCAGTGGGTATTATAAAACACCCCAAAGTTTATGCAATGGGTATTATAAAACACCCAAAAGTTTATGCAGTGGGTAATATAAAACACCCCAAACCTTTTCGTAGATGGATTGATAAAGAAAAAAGATATTACGTAGTACCCGATTTTGATCTGAGACGATACATATTAAATAAAATGACAACAACTGCAAAATGTATAATGCGTTTTTTTCCTATTTCTAGGGTGATAAAGAAATGAAAACATAAAATTTAAATACATTTCTGGATAAAAAAAAAGAGGAAAACTATTTGAAATGTGGATTTACAACCATAAAGACTTTGATATTTTCTTTTCAGGATTTTTTTATGATGCACTTTATTCAAAATAATAGTTCAAAAATAACTTGAGTTTAGGTAATAAAATGATGGTTTTTACATGTATTTCCATGATCTAAAATTATTGCTTTAAAGAGAGACGGAAGATAATAAAGTGATGGGCAAACTTATAATTCAAAAACGAACTGACAATGCTATGGCAAAATTGAAAACGACCAAATGACTACAAATTTAAAAAGCATGCTTTATATAGATATATTACTTGCCCGTTTTTACCACTTACCTTACGGTATGGGATGTGCTTATTACGTCAGGCCGTACAGTATCCTATAGTTTACCTCATCGTCATGTTTTCTCATTGACTATCATAATACACTTTCAACCGTTGTTAGTAGAGTAAGTGAAAATTAAGACTCATTAGTAAAACAAGCTGACAACACCATGGCAAAAAATAAAAAACGATTAAAAAAATCAAACAACAGTATACAAAACATAACACAGAAAAACAAAGACTGAGCAACACAAACCCCACTAAAAAACTGGGGGTGTAACCATTTCTTAAACGGGTATTTTAAGCTTTTACATATCCCACCATTATTGACAAAGACCTTACCATGACCTATATTTGTTTACATCCTTGTTCTTGACTTGTTTGTAGACAATTATAGTTTCATTAACAATTATATCATCTTTATTTTGATATGGTATACTTCATTGTGAAATTATTCTTCCTGATTAGACATCCGATTCATAGCAAGTGTATGATTAACAAAAGTAAACACAAGTGTTTTCTCTTTGTTTCAGGAAATCACCCACTTTAATTTTATTTTGAAAATTAAGTAATATATTTATCGTAATTATTGGTACATTTTTAATTGTTTGTACTAACAAAATATTGACCGATTTAAAAGGGCTGGCGACAACTAGAAAAACAAGTGAATGTTGGCCTGACATGGAGGTATGAAGTTAAAATAACAAAATATTTGGAATATTTAGATAGATGCAAAGGTAATTGTCCGTGCATCTCCCATCTCTATGAAACTAACTTGTTCAACTCGTTTTATGTTTATTTTTGACAAACAAACAAAATGTATCGTAAATATTTTCATTTGCAATATAGTTTTGTGACTTTTTTTATACCCGCTCGACCTTTGTCCAGCAACACCTGCATTTTTGCTACAATGTATAAGGAATGTCTGATCACCAAAATGTGTCTCAAATATGTATCAACGAAAATATGACTAATCTACAACACAGGCACCAATTGGATTACAAAATTGTATTTAAGCATACCCTCAAATCGGCAGATATGAACCCCTACCATACAAATATTTACCAAATTTCTCATTTCGTTCAATAAAGTTTGTTTCCAAATGTAAATGTATATTCACAATTTTCACATCTGAAAAAGTTTATCAAAAACACCACCACATTTCGATAAAACGTTTGTAGACGGAATAATGACATCGTAAAACGATATTAAGTGGATTTTGATCCAAAACCAGGTTAAGCTTGGATATCATATCTGTTACCAATCGTTGCTACAAACGACACCTTTAGCCAATATGGGGAGAGCGCGGTAAGCGGTTTTACAAATCAGTATTCATTCTCTTCAATATCGATTCTTTATGGATTAAAAGAGAAGAGTCAAATAAAATATGGCCGGCAATACAGAGGTATCAGTCAACATGGAGCTCGCCAGTTTGACACATGTTGCGACTTGCGACTTACGACATCAGCCCTTGGCTATTCTGATGTTTTGATTCCTTTAATGGTGTAATGTATTTTGTTTCCTAATCTTTATGTTTCAATTAATAGTTTCATCAGGGCCCGGTGGTTTAATTTGTCGTTTAGTCTATTAAATGCTGTCGTTAAAAGATGATAACTTATCTTTACAATTTAACGCATGGTTAAACCTGTTGTTTATCTGTTATGAAAATTAACTCTGCAGCTATAGATCTTTTTTAAATACTTGCCGAATGGTTATACATTTAAAATGCCTGTATGCCCACCTTGAGCAGAGAAAGGAAAGAATCTTCAGAGAAAATTTCTCTCACCTGGAAAATTTGACTGATATTAAAATGAAGGCTAGAGCTGACTATGCGGTATGGGTTTTGCTCATTGTTGAAGGCCATACGGTGACCTATAGTTGTTAACTTCTATGTCAGTTGGTCTCTGTTGGAGAGTTGTCTCACCGGCAAATTGAGATTGAACATGATATCTTTCTCCATTGTGCATCTGCAAAGTTTGCATTCAAAGCGAGCTAACTCTATGCAAATATCAGATTTAAAAACTAACAAATGCAACTTTCGTGCGTCTGAAGCGCGTTTTTGGATTTACCTGCATCAGTCAGGAGAGCTCAAACCTAAAGTCTGGGATGTATATTTACGTTAACACGTTATAAGTTATATGACCAGAGACCTAATAATATAATTTATAAAACATGTTGTTTTTTTGTTTTTTTGTTTTTTTTTTTTATTTTTTTTTTTTTTTTTTTTTTGCTTTTCTGATTAGGGGGGGGGAGGGGTTATTGTGTGCTAGTATCGTGTTATGTTTAATAGGAAGGCTGGCCTGTAAAGTAACACCGACTAAAGTACGTTCAAAGATCTCTAAGGGAAAACAGTGTAACTCGAGATTCGTCACTAGTAGCCAGTGGCTTTTCTTTCCAGCTGCAATTGTTTTTCTTGTTTTTCTTTTAATTTTATACAACATATTGCACTACTGCTGTTAACAATTTACTTCACTGGTCCAGCGTTCTTTTGAAAAGTCCCAGTTTTTTAATACCATAAATCCTGGGTCACTTTTTGGTGGGCATCATTATATTCGACATTAGTAATTTACATCTAAATTATATCATATTATATCATTATCAAACATGAAATAAACAAATATATATATTATATGCAAATAAACATTGATCAATATAGCATGTTTTAAATATTTCCGTTATCAATTTACTAATATCGTTTCGACATTTTTACCTTTTATGTCTGTTTGTTTTGCTCATACATTGTTGTCAATATAATGGAATTCTATGTGACTGTCATACAAGTGAGAGCTTTAACTAGCTTTAAAACCAGGTTTAATCCACCATTTTCTATATAAGGAAATGGGTATACTAAGTCAGTAATATGACAATTGTTTTCCATTCGATTGATGTGTTCGAGCTTTTGATTTTTTCCATTTGATAAAGAACTTTCCGTTTTGAATTTTCCTTGGAATTCGGTATTTTTGTTATTTTACTTTTTGAAATCTCTTGCTGGTTCGGAAATTACACCAGCTCTGATTGATTTAAAAATGATTTGGAGCTATTCACGGTTATGTCTGAATTAGAAATTCTGTTTGGTTATTAAGATTCTTTAATGCATTTATTACGTAACCTACTATTTTTTTAAAGATAAAGACTGAGGATAAAGAGTACCGTCATCAATCTTCACGCTTGTCGGTGAATAGGTGAAAGTATGTTTTTAAATCAGTCCCGGATGTCTAATTTAAAAATATTTTCCTATTTTTTCTAGCCATTTATACTTTATATAATTGAGAATGGACACTGGGAATGTGTGAAAGAGACAACAATCCGACCATAAAGCAGAAAACAGGCCAATGCCAACAATGGGTCTTCAATGCAGCGAGAAATTCCCACACCCAGAGGCGAGCATCTTAAACGGGTATTTTAAGCTATAAAATATTCCATCCTCATTGATGGAGACGTTACTATGACCTATATTTGTTTACATCATTGTTCTTGTCTTGTTTGTAGATAATTGTTTCATTAACAATTATACCATCCTTGTTTTGATATGGTATACTTCATTGAGAAATTATTCTTCCTGATTAAGCATCCGATTCATATTAAGTGTGACAGTAATAAAAGTAAACACAAGTGTTTTTCTCTTTCTATCAGGAAATCACCCACTTTAATTTTTGTTTTTGAAATTAAATAAAATATTCATCGTTAATATCGGTACATTATGAGTATACATGTAATTACAAAGTATTGACCGATTTAAAAAGCGCTGGATAGAACTAGAAAACACGTGAATGTTGGTCTGATATGGAGTTGTGAAGTTAAAATAACAAAACATTTGGAATATTTAGATAAATGCTAAAGAGTCACAAACTTGAATAACTGTCCGTGCATCTCCAATCTCTATGAAACCAACTTGTTTAGGTCGTTTTATGTCTCCTAAAGACAAAATAATTTAATCCTAAATATTCTCATTTGCAATATCAATTTTTGTGCTTTTTTTATACCCGCTCAGACTTTTACAGCAATACTCGCATTTTTGCTATAAAAAATTGTCTGATCAACCCCAAATGTCTCGAATAGGTATCAATAAAAATATCAATGTCTAATCTACAATACAGGCACCATTTGGATTACAAAATGTTACATATGTATACCCTCAAATCAGCAATATGACCCCCTACCCTACAACTATTTACCAAATGTCCATTTTTGTTTAAAAACCTTTGTTTCCAAATGCAAATGTATATTCACAATTTTTCACATCTGTAAAAGTTAATACAATGGTTTTTAAAAAACACCACCACAATTCGATAGTACGTTTGAAGACGGAATAATGATATTGAAAAACGATATAACGCAATCCTGGATTTTGATCCGAAACAACACGCCAGGTTAAGCTTGGATAACATATCTGTTACCAATTATTGCTACAAACGGCGGCTATAGCCACAGTCCAATAAGGGGATCGCTCGGTGAGCGGTATATACAAATCAGTATCCATTCTCTTCAATATCGATTCTTCGGGGATTAAAAGCAAAGAGTCAAATAAATTATGGCCAGCAGTACAGAGGTATCTGCAAAACATTAGGCTCACCAGATGGGCACATCTTGAAACTTAGACTTTAGCCCTTGGCTATTCTGATGTTTTCATATCTTTAATGGTGTGATGTATTTTGCTTCCAAAACTTTTGGTCTCTATTATACTTGAAGGTTATTAGCAAAATAGAGTCCTCATCAGTGCCCGGTGGCTTAATTTGTCGTTAAATCTATTTAACGCATGGTTAAACCTGTTGCTCATCTGTTAGTTAAATTTAACGCAACGTTAAATAAAGGCAACAGAAGTATACCAGTGTTCAAAAGTCATAAATCGATAAAACAAATCCGGGTTACAAACTAAAACCGAGGGAAACACATCAACTATAAGAGGAAAATATAGGAACAACAGGAACCCTGAAGTGCAACAAAAGCAAACGTCAACATACATAGAAACGAACTATTTGATAACAACTGCCATATTCCTGACTTGGTACAGGACATTTTAAGAAAAAATGGTGGGTTGAATCTGGTTTAATGGCTAGCCAAACCTCCCGCTTAATGACAATGTTAAATAATATCGCTAAAATAACAACACTACATGACAGAAATACAGCACAAACACACGCAAGAACATTCATCACACAGAAACGCACAAACACACGCAAGAACATTCATCACACAGAAACGCACAAACAAATAATATATTAGTCGACACAACATGCAAACAGCAGAACAACAACGAACATATTCTATTAACGACAAACACCACAGGATATCACAAACAATGACGCGCTTACGTAACTAACATGCAATCTCGAACTTTATACAGTTATTTTCACAATACTCGTCCAAACAATTTTCTTGACAATGATGGTATTGAAAGGCAATTTTATAATTATTTGACTACAAACTACCTCTTAGAAAAATTATTGCAGCACCTATAGACCTTTCTTTAATACTTGACGAATGATTAAACATTTCAAAATGGCTGCCATTATGACGCACCTTGACCAGTGAAAGGAAAGAATCTCCAGAGAAAATTCCTCCCACCTGCCATATTTGACTGATATTATAATGAGGGATAGATACATGTTTTCGGGTGCATCGATTGCATGCATCCCAGGATATAGGGGCCACCAGAAGACGAGTCAGTTTTCATCCAAAGGAAAAAAATACCATAGTGTCAATGTGCTGGCTCATTTTTGTGCATTTCATATTCGTTTATATATTTATTTACCTCCTCATTGATCTATCTAATGTGTTGTGTCAGTAATTGGACAATTTGGCCCGTAGTTTATTACGAACAAATTATATTCAGTGATCGACGATCAATTATTATTTTAATCAATAACATATTGCACTACTACTGCTAACAATTTACTTCACTGGTTCAGTATTCTAATGAAAGGTTCCTGTTTCTTTACATATTATATCTTTATCAACCATGAAACAAACAAATATATACTGTTGAACAAAAGAAACGCATAGCTTGGATGAATTTTTTAAAATGCAAAAAATATATTTTACAAGGTAAAATGAAACGGCCAAAAATGCATCTTCGAATTTTTACAGGGTAGTTTTAAACTTTAAATGCCCGTTCTTTTGATTTGGATCTCTGCTACATGAAATTTGCGACTCACTAAAAGTGCATATGACCTTTTTCGCCGAGAAATTTTGCTAACGTTTTTCAACTCAACTGTTACACTTTTGCGCATATCAGGATCAAGTCATGCAGGACATGCCAAGGCCAAGGTTGGACCCTGCTATTTGAAATACCGTCATCGGCCGTCTCCAGGCTGTAGTGTCACAAAGTGAAGTAGCAAGAACTGAAAATGTTAACAAGAGCACAATTTTGCGACTTTGGAACAGATACCAGCAGACTGGCTGTTCTAAGGACCGCCAGAGGAGTGGATGACCTCGCCTAACGACTCCTGGACAAGATCGCTACGTCCTGGTATTTCATCTACGGAATCGAACCGTTGCCGCAACAGCCACTGAAGTTGGGATACCAGGATTGAGTAAAATCAGCTCACAAACAGTCCGCAATTGACTGCAGCAACATGACATTACACCCAGGAGGCCGTATTTTGGACCCGTTTTGAGGCCGTTACACAGACGGAATAGAGTCCAATGGTGCAACAGATTAAGAAGCTGGACATTCTGTCACTGGCGCAGAATCTGGTTTAGTGATGAGTTCCGTTTTATGCTTCAGAAACGTGGTGGCAGAACTCGTGTCTACCAGCGCATGAACGTTTTGCTTCTTCGTGTGTCCAACTTCGGCGGAGGAAGTGTCATGATGTGGGCGGCTATCTCTAATAACCGTAAAGCGGAATTGGTACATGTTCCGGGTAATTTAACGGCTCAAAGGTACAGAGACGAAATTCTCCAACCTCACCTTATGCACGTTATTGACCGACATAAGGAGTTATTCCAGCAGGACAATGCTAGGCCTCATACAGCGCGTTTAACAATTGACAACCTTGAGCAGAATAACATAAATGTGCTACCTTGGCCTTCCAAATCACCGGACTTGAATCCTATTGAGCATCTATGGGACCAGTAGGATAAACGTGTGCGCCAGCGTCAACCCCGCCTCAGACCCTTGATAAGCTCCTACAAATGTTGCAACAGGAATGGCGAGTAATTCCACGCAACAACATTAGAACATTGATAGCATCCGAGGAGATGCGTAGCAGTCTTAGCAGCGAGAGATGGTAATACACGGTACTAACTTTAATGGCACCGGAAGTAACGCTAATTGTGATAAATTGACTTTTATTCTTCAATCTCGAAGGAATTGACTGTCCTCTTCTCAATCAAACACGTTTTGAGTGAATATCTTTATTAGTAATTTAAAACTTCAATTAACAACAAAATGATTTTCAGCTATTCACAAGTATATCTGAATTAGAAATACAGTTTGGTAATTTAGATTCTTCAATAAATTCATTATGTTACCTACCTTTTTTTTAACGATAAAGACTGAGGATAAAGAGTACCGTCATCAATCTTCACGCTTGTCGGTGATAGGTAAACTTATATGTCTCTTAATAAGTTCCAGCTGTTTAATATAAACATTTTCTTTTTATGCTAGATCATACATTTTCAATCCTAAAAATTATTCCAACAATTTGGCAACTTTATCAAGTAGTCATTTATACTTTGTAGGTTTACTAGTTGACTGTATTTTGTAACTGTACATGCATTTTGCTTTAAATACAGTATATACATCTGATACATAGATTTTGTTTTCTGTTCAGACATATAGTTTGCTTTTTACAGAACATTATTCTTGTAAGCAAATATTTAATTTCATAGTATTATTCATCATTTATTCTATACCCCATACCAAATTTTGTCTGTTAGAATATTATTATAAATATTCAGTTTTCTAAGAAGTTTTTTTTTTTAAATTTACTCCCAAAATTATCAAGAAAGTGTCATATAAGAAACATGTGATCATAATCTTCAGTGGTGTTGCAATAATGACAATTTGAAATATTGCAGATCTTCCACTTATCCAGCTGCAATCGTAACGTTTAATGAGTGATACCTTATATCATATTCAACACTTCAAACCGGTGTCATTACCTGGAAACAAACAACGGAGGACTAACAGATGGTTTGACCCTTGAGGATAGCGGGTATGCTTGTCGACAATTTCTCAGAACAACATATCTAAATTCTAGAGAAATGACGCTAACAAAGGTTTAATAGAGCACTCTTCAGTAAAAGATCCATTATTTTTTTTTTATCTTGAAGAGAAAATCCAAGTTCTCAAGAAGTTAGCAGTATCCTTTAACTTTACTTTCCGCTATATAGATGATGTTCTCTCACTAAAAAGTTCAAAATTTGGTGACTATATTGAACGCATCTATCCCATTAAACTTGATCAAGATGAGATAAAGGATACAACAAATATAGTTAAGTCTGCCTCATATCTTGACTTACATCTAGAAATTGACAATGAGGGTCGATTGAAAACAAAAGAGATGATTTCAGCTTCCTGCATACGGATTACATATCTCCCAGTTGATACGATATTCCAGGTCTTGTGTTTCATATCATGATTTCCTTGATAGAGGGTTGCTACTCACAAGGAAGCTATTAAACCAAGAGATCCACTTGATGAAGTTGAAATCATTCCTTCGTAAATTTTACGGACGCCATCACAAGTTGGTTGACCGTTCTGGAATATCTGTTTCATAGATGACAACGGATATGTTCCAATTGTCGTAACTACAATCTCTTCCCGAATGTGACCTATACCGAATAAGACATATCACCGGGTTTGTACTTACATGAGCAACACGACGGGTTCCACATGTGGAGCAGGATCTGCGTACCATTTCGAGCACCTGAGATCACCCCCAGTTTTTGGTGGGGTTCGTGTTGCTCAGTCTTTGGTTTTCTATGTTGTTTTGTGTACTGCTGTTTGTCTGTTTGTCTGTTTGTCTTTTTATTTTTTAGCCATGGCGTCGTCAGAGATTATTTTCGACTTATGAGTTTGAATGTCCCTTTGGTATCCTTCGCTTCTCTTTTCCTCTCCACTCTAAGTCAAAGAATACCGGGAACAAAGGTAAATCCTCAGAAATTCTATTTATTAAATACGAATAAAGCTTCACAGGAATGATCAGCTCCAATGGCATGTGGACAAAAAACATTGAAACCACAGATTGTCATTTCTCCTTGGGTTAAAAACTATAATAATTTAATCACTAGAAAAAAAATATTAAACATTTAAATGTTAAAAAAACAGCTAAGGTAAATCAGTATTTATTCAAAATCGATGTCGTTGATGGTTGGAAGCGTGGAGTCTCAAACTATGACAAACAGTTCAAAGAAATACACTTATCCATGAATTACCCTTAACCCGAAAATTTACTTTTATCCATTACCCTTAACCAGGAAAAAAAAAACCATTTTTTAACAAAGCAAAATATTTCATAATAGGTCTTTTGATAGGATATATAGTAAAGTAATAAATATTTTTTGATGAGAAGAACTGTGATAATTGGAATGAAATTAACAAATTTTGAATTAATCTTTATGTGTAAAGGGAGAATTCAGTAAAACTTTGTATTTAATGTAAAGGGAGACAACTGCAACGTATTACTCTTAAACGGAAACGTCGTATTTACTCTTTATCTAGAAAATACAATATATAAATGCACAATTTTTTTAAAAGGAGTAAAGCCATTATAAAAAACAAAAATACACATTTCAACACAAAATACACATCAATATTTAATTAACTATATAATAAATAATTATAAATAAATGAAACCCAAATGTAATCTGATTTCCTTCAAAAATCTTGCAGTTTTAAAGTTCGAAACTAATCTTATTATAAACTCTAATCCGAAATATGCAGGAAAAATATTTTATCTCGGAAATACATGACAGATTCTGCTTCTGAATATAGTGTAATGTTCTTCTCTAATCAATACTCTTATCCTGGAATAAGAGTGAGTACTCATTTGACGGAAATTCAACACTGTGTTTATTTCAAAATTATAAAATATGCAATTCCTCCGCCCCCGCCAAACCCTCGGCCCCAAGGAGACGACTCACTATATAGAGATACACTAAAACTTATCAACACGTAATTAGATTACAGCTTCATCTGACAAATTAAGTCTGTAATAAAAAAAAAGTTTTTAATGTTTCATTCTCTGTGGATGCTACTCTCAAATAATTTTACATTTTGAACGGACAGTCGTGCCGAGAGGATAATTCTTTTGGAATACAGAACTTTCTTTACGGCACGTATTAATTAAGAGACACTAGTACCGTGTTCACACTATGAAATCTGCTCCGGGTCGAACCCGGGATAATTAATGCGAATTAATTACCCCAGTTCACATTTGATAAAAAATTAACGCAGTTTGCAATTTTCCCTCTCAACAAAAATAGAAATGTAAGCGTCAAAATTGTAACCTGCATCTGTCAACTGTACATATTTACATTTTTTTCACAACAGTTGCATCATTTCAACAAAGTTAAATACACTTATCCCTCTTGCTGCCGCTAATTTAATATGTTATATTTCGTGTGCTAGAAAATACGTTAGCTGGACATCTGTGACGTCACATGTCAAAATATGCTATAATTACGTTACATTAAAGATATAATTAAGCAAACGTCATGTGTCGCCATAGCAACAACCTCACATAAACTCCACTTTACGTTCACGAGGTAATTTACCCGGGTTCGCCCCACTTTAACTCCACCTAAAATAAGGGGCAATTTTAATCCGGATTAGCCCCGGGTTTAGGCGTTCACACTACCTAAATTTAACCCGGATTAACTAATTCGGGTCGAACCCGGTTTAAAAGGGCATAGTGTGATAGGGGTATAATTCATATAATAATACGACTATGCTATACTTATTTAGATTATATCTTCTTCATTTAAATTGGTCTGGCTTTAGTCTGAAATTTCAAATATTTTATAAAAGAAAAGTATGTTGCAGTAAAAAAGGGGTAGCTCCGATGCTTTTGATTGGGTCTCCTTTCTTTTCAAAAAGAAAAATTGTTTCTTGTAGTCTGGGGAGGGTAACTGCTGACTTCTTATATTTACACATATATTCATGAAATAATGACCCTTTGAACTAATAGTCGTTTGGACAGGATATTTCCTATATACCTCCAAATTGTTTGCAAGACATGTAAAAATGCAACACATTTAACAAAAACACCATTAAGACCGTATTGTTCATTTCACAATACACAGAAATACCGATAAAACAATGCAATATTTTTTGGATAATGCTTTTCTTCCGAAAAAGTCTGAAATATTTATCCTTCAGTTTTACTTTATATGTCATTACCCTTATCCCGGACATACTCAGTGTTCTAACGTGTAATACAGTGTTTCTCATATTCTGAGAAAACTTTTCCTTTCTGAGACTTCTATTATATATGTGTTATAGAAGTCCCAGTTCCTATATACCTTCAAACTTTACAAAACGTATCAATACGACACAATTTGCACAAATAACGATTAAACAATGGTAAACTTATTATATATAAAAATAATAAGATGCGGTATGATTGCCAATGATACAACTCTCCACCAGAGACCAAATGACATAGAAGTTTACAACTATAGGTCACCGTACGGCCTTCAACAATGAGCAAAACCCATACCGCATAGTCAGCTATAAAAGGCCCCGAAATGACAAATGTAAAACAATTCAAACGAGAAAACTAACGGCCTGTTTTATGTACAAAACAATGAACGAAAAACAAATATGATACCCAGCAACAAATTACAACCAATGTATTAATTACAGGCTCCTGACTAAGGACAGACAGATACAGAATGTTAGCATGTTTAGAGTTTACCATTACTTGAATTAGTCGGGAAAATTAAGCCTACAATTTTATCTTATATGCCGTATTCTTATCCCGGAAATATGTTATGAAGTTGAGTATTTGTTGCAGAGAAAGTGGTTTGTAGATGTGAGGCTTTCAGTTATCTCCCCTTTCTTTTCAAAATTGCTCAAAAGGAATAAAAATTCGTGATAAAGGAATTTATACAATGCTTGATATGGATTTCAATCCGTGAATTCAACGTCCATTTTAGGAGGTCCTAAATAGGCTTCCGTGATACATATATTATACTAAGTCTTTCTTTCAGTAATCATAGGATTGTCTTACGAATGCTTAATACCAGACAGACAAAGACCTTTATGGAATGTAATCGGTTCGATTCCGTTTTACCGGTATATAAAAGTCAAATTCTAACGTACATATACAGGATAGCGCCACCAACTTTCAGATGATCCGTACATATACGTCTGTCTTTCCACTTTTTTTTTTTATCAGGGACAGGTATATATATCCAATATGAAGGAGAACAATATGGGATAAAAAGTAACTTTTAAAGTAAGTAAACTACTCGATTCCGTTCTACCATAATAAATTTAACAGATAAATAGGTAATTTAAAACATAAACATGCAAACCATATCGATGCAAACTGTTGCTAATGTTGAATGACGCTCTATGACTTTGAGACTTAGAACAGCAATAAAAACACTCACCCGTAATGATTTTATATCTCGAATTATTTTTCGATATCCCTTCTATTTCATCATTAAAACCAATCAATTTTAGGATATATACACTGTGTATCATCGCCACCGGATATTGGGTACCAACAAAGCGGAGAGAAATGGAAAAAAATACACAAGGTAAGAATTCCTTTAATTTAAACCATTTCTACTGATTTGACGAGGTTACCGCTTAAGAAATGATTTAAAATGTTCAAATGTTTAGGCCAATAAGTACAAAATTAAGACAAGATTTTGTGTTATACTCCAAAACTTGCCACTTAGTACCAGAAAATTTCGAGGTCGATCGTCCTCTGTCGCCCCATTGGCCAGATATTCAACTGTTTTTCATTCTTTTTCCAGGCAATTTTTTAGATTATGATAGTGTGACTTCATATATGAAATTTGCTATCAAAAAGATGCTTTTTAAAAGAATATGGACCAAAACATTGTTTGTTCATTGTACGGCGAATTGCAGGGCGCTGTACGGCGTCTTGCAATATATTGTAATGTAAAGATGATATTAATCACTGTATAGATAATATCAAGTGACGATATGGTGTCCATATCAAAGTGTTACCAGCTTACAAATATACAAAATAAACTACATATCAAATATCATAAAATATATGCCGTTAATTTCGATCAGATGGCATCATTACGTACCTTTACTGAACCTTGTGTTTTAAACGCAAAAAGGTTTCTTCAACCATATTATCCTAAATATATTCATATGTCGATATACTACTAACGACTGTTGTCTTATTTGTTGTAAGGGAGACATTTTGAAAGTTCAATAAAAAACCGACTATTCAACTTTTGTGGATTGTTTTTTTATTTTAGTACGGGTAAACTATTGACATTAAATGTATACATCGGGTATGTAATAGATGTAATAGGACTATGAAGCTTAATATTGTGTATACATCTCAAGTTCAATGCTGTCAAGCGAATTTTACTAAGTACTTTTATCAAAGGCATAATTAGGTATTTGAACTTAAAAAAAACCTCATTATTTTCTTTAAAAGGACGGCGTATAAATATTTCAAAAGTAGCATGATGCCATACAGTTGAAAAACAAGTTGCCGTACTGTAAATTTGTCAACACAAGCAAGTTGCCGTACACTAGGCTTTATTTGTCATGCTCTATATTCTTTGAAAATCTTTTTGATAGCAAATTTCTGTAGATATGAAGTCACACTATCATAATCTAAAAAATTGTCTGGAAAAAGAACGAAAAACAGTTGAATATCTGGCCAATGGGGCGACAGAGGACGGTCGACCTTGAAATTTTCTGGTACTAAGTGGAAAGTTTTGGAGTAGAACACAAAATCTTGTCTAAATTTTGTCTTATTGGCCTAAAAATTTGAAGCATCATATATCAGAAAATCATTTCTTAAGCGGTAACCTCGTCAAATCAGTAGAAATGGTTTACATTAAAGGTATTCTTACCTTGTTTATTTTTTTCCATTTCTCTCCGCTTCGTTGGTACCCAGTTTCCGGTGGCGATGATACACAGTGATATATACTGCGTAAATAAAATTAAGCATCAAATACTTTTAATATCATATTTCATAAAGAGCTGCGCCATGAGCGCATGCTACGCCCGTCACCCTTTTACTTTTGATGATTTTTCAACGAATAAAGTTCAATAACTCCGCAATGTCAGAAAAAAAAAAGGGAGCTTATTAAAATAGATATAAACAAGTCACCATAGTTTCATGAAAATTGCCCAAAGCGTTGTTGAATTATTATCTGAAAACTGGAAAATTTCCCCCTTTTTGATGAATAAAAAAAATATTTAAAAATTTATTTCCGCAACTTTGTAAATTGTCATTTTTAAATGTTGTTTTAAACGAGATATATGTTGCTAACCTTTTTTTACTCGGTGTATCATGAAATAAAAAAATATGTATTATATTTATACTATCCATTGGCATTTTTGCTTAAAAAATCATGGAAAATTAGTCGATGAATTGAATTCAAAAATTTATACAGATGAATAAGCATTACACGGGACATTTTCAGAAGTTTTATACAGTCCGATGACTGTGAGTAATAGCATATGATTTATATAAATACATCGTATATGAACCTGACACCTGTTAGAACTTTTCGGAACGGAAAGGGTGTACAATTTACATCAGATGACAACCTATGTGTTGGATAAAGTCGTTAATGGCTCTTCTTTCACTTTTATTTGTTTAAATGCTAATTAGCAATGACTGAATGGTAACAGATTTATTTGGTCCAGTTGCACATACGTCTTATTTCGATACATAACAACAAAAGAAGGGGGTTAAGAGTTGTGGTTAACAAAATATTTGAATTTTTTTAGTTTCTGCTGTATCAGTAATATTTAAATTCGGTTTGTGATAAAGTTCGTGTAGTTGTACAGTATTTGAAATTGAGATTGTCCATTTAAGATTTAAAATCACTGGCCCCAGACAAGTTTTATTTCATCTAGTAAAAGGCATTATAGGATCACTTGTGTTAGATTTGTTATTTAATTCATCTTTTTTAAGGTTATAAATGTATGCACAACATATTCTCTTATCCACAAGTGATATCTATTGTCAATTCCTTATCTAATTTATTCGATATTTTGAACAAAAGTGCTTATTTATAAAATCATCAATCGTCAATGCCACCCCTCCTTCATTTTGAAATTGAAAACGGGCTTCGAAAATACCGCGAATGTGAGCTGATTCTTATTTTAATTTTTTCCTTTGGGTAACAGATACATGGGAGCCTTTATTTTAGATCTCGACGGCTACTGTTCTTATTTCAGTATTAGTTTAATAGAAAGATGACTAAATTTGAAAAAATGCATTAAAAATGATAATTCATCAATATAATTTACCATCTCAAATAAAATATTTGCTTATTGATACTTGTAGACATATTTACTTCATAAAATTGAAATTTCCAGGATAAGAGTATTTCGTAAGAGTAAATTATCGGCATAAAGGTAATTCCCGGATAAGTGTATGACACACGTCTTGTAGTTGCAACATGAACCGATGTGACTGAGTTATATGGGTTGAATTATTTTCTTGCACTGGAACTAAGACTTGGATGCTTTGTTGTTTTGATGCATATAATGGTTTGATGTTTACTAAACTGTTGATTACAAGTGTTCTTAAAGGTTATTCAACAAACCGCGCTGAAGTACGTTCATTATTCATTTTCATTATTCAAAATTCAATAATGAATAATGAAATAGTTCACTATTCACTATTCAATGTTAAGTGATGAATAATGAATAATGAAATAGTTTATGTTTCATTATTCAAGTTGAAGCGGTGAATAGTGAAATAAAATAAAAAATTGAGGCTGTGACACTATAGCTATATCCCGTATTTCTAAATTAGTCTTTTGGTGTTATCTAGCAAATATTCAAATTGATATCAGAAAAATAAATAAAACACTAGCTCTTTAAATTTTAATTTGATTTATTTATCTGGTTCCTAGTTTCGGAGGATAAACTAGTGGGTTTTCCTAACTATTTTAACAGAAATTCCTTGGTTCAATGTATGGACGACCTGAATACCAAAACATATATATATAAATTAAAATACTCTACGTCGTCTTTTTATTTTCACTGGACCTTTGCTATTCTTCATCCTCTTATTATAGATATAACAAATCGATTGTTCAGCAATGACCATTAGAGGGGTTACGGAGGACCTAAATGCCAAAATACGCGTGAAAATTAAGAAATAGCCAATTTTGAATAATGAAATGGATATTTTGAATAATGGAATGGACTGCTGCGACCCTTTAGCCCTAATTATAGATATACCTTATACCTTTTCGAAAGCTTATCAATAGAGGAACAAAAGGTATATAGTCAATATGTTCCGCAACGCATATTAGAGGAGTAACGAAGGATCTAAATATCGAAATACGCGTGAACATTAAGAAATAGCTTATTTTGAATAATGGAATGGACTGCTGCAACCCGTCAGCCCCTAATCAAGGAAAAATTTATACACCAAATTAAAGCTTATTGATAGAGGAATAAACTGAGTATTAACGATATGTGCCACAATGACCATTAGAGGGGTTACGGAGGACCTAAATGCCAAAATACGCGTGAAAATTAAGAAATAGCCAATTTTGAATAATGAAATGGATATTTTGAATAATGGAATGGACTGCTGCGACCCTTTAGCCCCTAATTATAGATATACCTTATACCTTATTCGAAAGCTTATCAATAGAGGAATAAAAGGTATATAGTCAATATGTTCCGCAACGCATATTAGAGGAGTAACGAAGGACCTAAATATCGAAATACGCGTGAACATTAAGAAATAGCTTATTTTGAATAATGGAATGGACTGCTGCAACCCGTCAGCCCCTAATCAAGGAAAAATTTATACACCAAATTAAAGCTTATTGATAGAGGAATAAACTGAGTATAAACGATATGTGCCGCAATGACCATTAGAGGGGTTACGGAGGACCTAAATGCCAAAATACGCGTGAAAATTAAGAAATAGCCAATTTTGAATAATGAAATGGATATTTTGAATAATGGAATGGACTGCTGCGACCCTTTAGCCCCTAATTATAGATATACCTTATACCTTATTCGAAAGCTTATCAATAGAGGAATAAAAGGTATATAGTCAATATGTTCCGCAACGCATATTAGAGGAGTAACGAAGGACCTAAATATCGAAATACGCGTGAACATTAAGAAATAGCTTATTTTGAATAATGGAATGGACTGCTGCAACCCGTCAGCCCCTAATCAAGGAAAAATTTATACACCAAATTAAAGCTTATTGATAGAGGAATAAACTGAGTATAAACGATATGTGCCGCAATGACCATTAGAGGGTTACGGAGGACCTAAATGCCAAAATACGCGTGAAAATTAAGAAATAGCCAATTTTGAATAATGAAATGGATATTTTGAATAATGGAATGGACTGCTGCGACCCTTTAGCCCTAATTATAGATATACCTTATACCTTATTCGAAAGCTTATCAATAGAGGAACAAAAGGTATATAGTCAATATGTTCCGCAACGCATATTAGAGGAGTAACGAAGGACCTAAATATCGAAATACGCGTGAACATTAAGAAATAGCTTATTTTGAATAATGGAATGGACTGCTGCAACCCGTCAGCCCCTAATCAAGGAAAAATTTATACACCAAATTAAAGCTTATTGATAGAGGAATAAACTGAGTATAAACGATATGTGCCGCAATGACCATTAGAGGGGTTACGGAGGACCTAAATGCCAAAATACGCGTGAAAATTAAGAAATAGCCAATTTTGAATAATGAAATGGATATTTTGAATAATGGAATGGACTGCTGCGACCCTTTAGCCCCTAATTATAGATATACCTTATACCTTATTCGAAAGCTTATCAATAGAGGAATAAAGGTATATAGTCAATATGTTCCGCAACGCATATTAGAGGAGTAACGAAGGACCTAAATATCGAAATACGCGTGAACATTAAGAAATAGCTTATTTTGAATAATGGAATGGACTGCTGCAACCCGTCAGCCCCTAATCAAGGAAAAATTTATACACCAAATTAAAGCTTATTGATAGAGGAATAAACTGAGTATAAACGATATGTGCCGCAATGACCATTAGAGGGTTACGGAGGACCTAAATGCCAAAATACGCGTGAAAATTAAGAAATAGCCAATTTTGAATAATGAAATGGATATTTTGAATAATGGAATGGACTGCTGCGACCCTTTAGCCCCTAATTATAGATATACCTTATACCTTATTCGAAAGCTTATCAATAGAGGAACAAAAGGTATATAGTCAATATGTTCCGCAACGCATATTAGAGGAGTAACGAAGGACCTAAATATCGAAATACGCGTGAACATTAAGAAATAGCTTATTTTGAATAATGGAATGGACTGCTGCAACCCGTCAGCCCCTAATCAAGGAAAAATTTATACACCAAATTAAAGCTTATTGATAGAGGAATAAACTGAGTATTAACGATATATGCCGCAATGACCATTAGAGGGGTTACTGAGGACCTAAATGCCAAAATACGCGTGAAAATTAAGAAATAGCCAATTTTGAATAATGAAATGGATATTTTGAATAATGGAATGGACTGCTGCGACCCTTTAGCCCTAATTATAGATATACCTTATACCTTATTCGAAAGCTTATCAATAGAGGAATAAAGGTATATAGTCAATATGTTCCGCAACGCATATTAGAGGAGTAACGAAGGACCTAAATATCGAAATACGCGTGAACATTAAGAAATAGCTTATTTTGAATAATGGAATGGACTGCTGCAACCCGTCAGCCCCTAATCAAGGAAAAATTTATACACCAAATTAAAGCTTATTGATAGAGGAATAAACTGAGTATAAACGATATGTGCCGCAATGACCATTAGAGGGGTTACGGAGGACCTAAATGCCAAAATACGCGTGAAAATTAAGAAATAGCCAATTTTGAATAATGAAATGGATATTTTGAATAATGGAATGGACTGCTGCGACCCTTTAGCCCCTAATTATAGATATACCTTATACCTTATTCGAAAGCTTATCAATAGAGGAACAAAAGGTATATAGTCAATATGTTCCGCAACGCATATTAGAGGAGTAACGAAGGACCTAAATATCGAAATACGCGTGAACATTAAGAAATAGCTTATTTTGAATAATGGAATGGACTGCTGCAACCCGTCAGCCCCTAATCAAGGAAAAATTTATACACCAAATTAAAGCTTATTGATAGAGGAATAAACTGAGTATTAACGATATGTGCCGCAATGACCATTAGAGGGTTACGGAGGACCTAAATGCCAAAATACGCGTGAAAATTAAGAAATAGCCAATTTTGAATAATGAAATGGATATTTTGAATAATGGAATGGACTGCTGCGACCCTTTAGCCCCTAATTATAGATATACCTTATACCTTATTCGAAAGCTTATCAATAGAGGAACAAAAGGTATATAGTCAATATGTTCCGCAACGCATATTAGAGGAGTAACGAAGGACCTAAATATCGAAATACGCGTGAACATTAAGAAATAGCTTATTTTGAATAATGGAATGGACTGCTGCAACCCGTCAGCCCCTAATCAAGGAAAAATTTATACACCAAATTAAAGCTTATTGATAGAGGAATAAACTGAGTATAAACGATATGTGCCGCAATGACCATTAGAGGGGTTACGGAGGACCTAAATGCCAAAATACGCGTGAAAATTAAGAAATAGCCAATTTTGAATAATGAAATGGATATTTTGAATAATGGAATGGACTGCTGCGACCCTTTAGCCCCTAATTATAGATATACCTTATACCTTATTCGAAAGCTTATCAATAGAGGAACAAAAGGTATATAGTCAATATGTTCCGCAACGCATATTAGAGGAGTAACGAAGGACCTAAATATCGAAATACGCGTGAACATTAAGAAATAGCTTATTTTGAATAATGGAATGGACTGCTGCAACCCGTCAGCCCCTAATCAAGGAAAAATTTATACACCAAATTAAAGCTTATTGATAGAGGAATAAACTGAGTATTAACGATATGTGCCGCAATGACCATTAGAGGGGTTACGGAGGACCTAAATGCCAAAATACGCGTGAAAATTAAGAAATAGCCAATTTTGAATAATGAAATGGATATTTTGAATAATGGAATGGACTGCTGCGACCCTTTAGCCCCTAATTATAGATATACCTTATACCTTATTCGAAAGCTTATCAATAGAGGAACAAAGGTATATAGTCAATATGTTCCGCAACGCATATTAGAGGAGTAACGAAGGACCTAAATGTCGAAATACGCGTGAACATTAAGAAATAGCTTATTTTGAATAATGGAATGGACTGCTGCAACCCGTCAGCCCCTAATCAAGGAAAAATTTATACACCAAATTAAAGCTTATTGATAGAGGAATAAACTGAGTATAAACGATATGTGCCGCAATAACCATTAGAGGGTTACGGAGGACCTAAATGCCAAAATACGCGTGAAAATTAAGAAATAGCCAATTTTGAATAATGAAATGGATATTTTGAATAATGGAATGGACTTCTGCGACCCTTTAGCCCCTAATTATAGATATACCTTATACAGCATTCGAAAGCTGATCGACAGAGGAACAAAATGGTTATAATCAATATGTGCCGCAATGCCCATTAGAGGGGTTACTGAGAGCTAGTTCAAAGCCAATTACCATTAATAAATAAATTATGTTATCCAAAACTAAAATATCAATCATTCATCCAACAGATTTAGTGTAAAGACGTCATAAAAAGTCTGAGAAATGCATGTATACATTATTGTTTAGGGGCCAGCTGAAGTGCGCCTTTGGGTGCGGGATGTTCTCGCGGTGTTAAAGACCCAGTGGTGGCCTTGAACGGTTTCTGCTCTTTGGTCGGGTTGTTGTCTCTTTGACGCATTCCCTTTTCCATTCTCAATTCTATGACCTTGTGCAATACCCAAATATAAGTTAACAGTATCGACTGGATGTAGGATCATATACAGCAATATACATTCATTTATGTTTTACTTTTCAAAACAAAATTAATGTTAATACCAATAAAAACAATATTTAGACATTTTCCTACTACGGTAAATTGATAACGTTTAAGAATGAAATTATTCAACGGTCAATTAGTTTACATGGATCGTATTTAAATTTACGGGCTGTATAAACAACATCGCCGTAAAAATAGAATGTGATATTCCGCTTGAGATAAGAACTCTACAGGTACAGCCAAACTTTAAAACTAAATATTTGTATCTATAATGAAAGAATTTGGTAATTTAAAGATTATATTCTTTTTTCTTCTTTTCTTTTGGGTGACGAAATCCCTGACTTAATAATTTATCATTGTACATAAATTGTGTTCATTGAAATCTAAAACGCGACTATAGACACGGGCATAGCGAACACGTTGTGACATATACACACCGTAAAAAGGGCGGAAAGAACACCACCGTGCTAAAGGCGAAAATAAACAATCGGGAAAGGAAAATTGTCACTTTTGTCGAAATTTTTATATAGAGAAACTGAAATATCCAAACCTAGAAAGGAAAAGTATTGCTGTCTGTATTGGATTTATTTCAATTTATTTCTTTTGGGTAAATTCCGGCAGTAAAATTAGAAAATTTTGATTATTTTAAAAGCAAAAATATATTCAAGGGTTTTAGATCTATAAAATTAAATGTAATCTAGACAGAGTTTGACAAGTCTGCTATTAAAGGGTGTAATTGGTAACCATCGGAATTCCTACAACGTGTCGATAAACTGTATTGTCGAAACGTATATGTTGTCAAGAAGAAAACTAAATTTAAAGCTTTAATTATCTCATCACAGTTCCAGTATGTATATATAATAGAAAAATAAAGGATATGGGTTATCCATTCATGACACAGCAAAACAAGCACGCACAAAAGCAAAGGAACAGCTCTTTTATTGCTGTTCTTCATCTCAAAGTCACAGTGAGGCATTCAACACTTAGCAACAACAAAAATCTCGCAAGTTTAAGACGGCCCTATCACCGGTTTTAACGGAATTCTTTGTAAAATAATTCAGTAGACTTTGTAAGATGTTACACCACCAAACAAAGGATATGGGTTATCCATTCATGACACAAAATCAGTGCATGCAAAGCTAAAAAAAACCACACACACAAAAAGCAAAGGAACAGCGATATTATTGCTGTTCTTCATCTCAAGGTCACAGTGAGGCATTCAAAACGGAGCAAAAGAAAAAAACTCTCACCCCACTGCAAGTTTAAGACGGCCCCTATCACCGGTTTGAGCGGAAAATAATTAGGATAGACTTTGTAAGATGTAACACCACCAAATCGGGCCCAGTAAAAAAAACATACTGGAAAGTAGCATATTTCTCGTTTTCATTAAAGAAGAAGGCTTCATATGAGTTTTAGCAAACAAATCTATTCAACCAGATTTGTTAAAGGACCGTTTAAATAAATTAGAGAACATCTGTTTGATATAAAAATTAAAAAAAACTCCAATTACGATACGATTATATGTGATAGTGTAATGTATAGAGTTGAAAAATTATAACTGTCAACCGAATTGAACGGACCATCAAAAGCACTTAATGTATCCAAAACACCCAAATACTAGTAGTTAATGACACTTCAAAATAGTTTGTTCCATTTTTTCATATGCTTTATTATAAAATTAATAACCAGTTTTTTAAAGAAGTAAGGAAACTAGTTAAAACCGAGAAAGATTAGCAGTAGAACATTTACTAGAAGCCTGGAAGAAACAAAATATAAACGGATTTTGTGTAGTTTAGGATGTCAATACATAGTAGGGACTTTCAAATTTTCAGAGGAGAGCTTAAGATGACCGGTGGTAGTGACATGCAAAACACCCCCTCGCACCACACGATAAGAAATGGACGTGAGTCGCGGCTTATCGGAGCCCCGTTAGGATTATTTGACTCTGTGTGGAGCGCACGGCCTTAAATGTAGTTAAATGAGTAATTTCATTCTTAAGGACTTCCGTGTAGTATTTACGTCATACCACCACCACATTGGTGGCTGCTTTATAAAAATAAGGAGATGTGGTAAGATTGCATCTGAGACAATTATCCACCAAAGTTTAAATGAAGTGGATTTAAGCAATTATAGGCAACCGTACGACCTTGAACAATGAGAAAAACCCATACTGTATAGTCGGCTCTAAAATGCCTAGACAGGAAAATGTAAAACAAATCAATTGAGAAAACCAACGGCCTGATTTATAACCAAACAATTTACGAAAACATATGACATACATGAACCAACAACAACCAGTGAACTACAGGCTCCTGACTTGGGACAGGCACATATAGAACGGGTTAAACTAGTTTGTTGGCGCCTAACCATCCCCCTGGGACAGTGGTGTAACAATACAAACTAAAAAGCAGTTGAAAAGGGCTTAACTCATCAGATCGATACACATCATGCAGAAAACATCTAACGAAAAAACAAACCGGACGTGGAAGCGTATCTATACATCCCACAACAAAAAAGACACTGAGTAAAGATCTGAGAGTACTCGCAGTTACTGACGGCTAGTTCAAAGCCAATAACAACTAATAAAAAAAATGTATCGATCAGTACAAATCCATCATCCAATGGATTTAGCGTAAAGACATTATTAACAGTCAGAGAAATTCATGACCTTGTGCAATGCCAAAATATAGGTATCGATAGATAGTTGTCAGCCGGTATGAACACAAAACGCTTTTAGAGTACTTACATTTTGTCTTTAGTCCTAGAAATGGGTGTATAACTTACTTTTTTAATTTCTAAATTATTTTCAAAATGTGATATGCGGATATCAACAATATTCAGACATTCTGATAATGAAATAGGAATCAAGTGATTTTTGTCAGATTTTTTTAACATCAATTTTACAATACATGCAGGATGAAAGAGCATCTCTAATGACCTGATAACACACTTTCCAGTTTATTTTCGACGGTGGATAGTGGTCATTTTCAGAAATTAAAGGTGGTTCTATGTTTTGAACGGTAAATGTCAATTCGAGAGAACAGTCTGTGGTGGCAGAAAGCTGTAATGATACGTTTACACTCATATTTTGGACTGAAAAACGATGTTGTATCACACTCGTTATAAATATTGTGCAATTTACTAATTGGCATTTGCATAATAATTGATGTTTACCTTTACTTTTACCAAAAAATGAAGAAAAAATCCAAAATAATATTTATCATTAATACAATGTCTTTCAAAACAAAAATCTATAAAACTTTCCTTTAATTAATTTTCAAAATATCTAATAATTAACAGTAAATTTCAAACTATATTTATTCATAATTTCTAAAATTAAAATTTGATGCTATATGTATTTTTGATTATGAATCTACTAACAATTTCTATTAATTGTGCTTTACAGCTCTGAATTGGGATTGGGATTGAAAATTGGACAAAGCATAGGTTTCTAACTCAGAATGAATGTTGACTTAAAAATAACTTGAAAATTTGAAATTGAACATTTCCTATTATGGTCCAATATCCAAAATCTGTATATATGGTTAGATTCAGCATATGAAAGAACTCCAAGAATTCAATTTTTGATGAAATCAAACGAAGTTAAATATTTCACCCTTTTGACCTCAATATGGACCAATTTGATAACGGGGCCCAAAATCTAAAATCTGAATGCACAGTTTGATTCAACATATCAAAGAACCCCATAAATTGAATTTTGTTGAAATCAAAAAGTTTAATTTTGGACCCCAATTTGAACTAACTTAAAATTGGACCGAAAATAAAACTAGAGGCTCTCAAGAGCCTTTGTCGCTCACCTGTATCTACTGTTGTTTTGGAAATCATGTAAAATAAGGCTAAAATCATAATTAATAGTAATAGATACCATAATAATGATTGGTTTGGTTTAATTTGGCTCAGTAGTTATATCAAAAGCAGGTCATCCCATTGAAGTCTTACAATAGTTACAGAAGATATTTGAAAACCAGGCCCAAAATAAAAATTTGAATTACACAGTTAGATTCAGTATATCAAAGAATCCCAAGATTTCAATTTTCGCTGAAATCAAACTAAGTTAAATTTTGACCCTTTGAACCTCAATGTGGACCAATTTAAAAACGGGGCCCAAAATCCAAAATCTAAAAACATGGTTATATTCAGCATATTAAAGAACCCAGACAATTCAAGACTTTGAATTAAACCCTATTGAATTTGGTCAAGAAATAAACAATTCATACAAAGTATTAGAAAAGTATTGTTTTTTGCTCCTTTTTGGTCCTTAATTTTAAAGCAATTCGGACAATAACCCCCAAAGTCAATCCCAACCTTCCTTTCGAGGTATGAAACCTTGTGATAAAATTTCATAAATATCCATACACTTATACACAAGTAAGTGTCCTGAGACAAGAAACATTCTTCTTTTTGGCTCCTTTTTAGCCGCTATTTCCTAAACAGTAGGGATAATAACCCCTAAAATCAATCCCAGTCTTCCTTTTGTGGTATGGAACCTTTTGGTACAATTTCATAGAGATCCATATATTTCATCTGTACGGAAAATTTAAAGGTGAATTATCTGAGCATAGGTTTAATTTTGGACACTAAAATATTTGCATCAAACAAATGTAGCATGTAGATATATACATATATATGTAAAATGTACTTTTTTGTGTGTGTGCTTTAATTGTAGTCTGTATTTATATGTTGTTCATTTCTTGTAATTAGTATACTTGTGTTTAAAAATGTAAATCTTCAGTATAATGGAGGAAATAAAGAGAATCAATCAATCAATCAATCAATCAATCAATCTTATAATGAAGTAATTGTCTGGTAACCAAATGTCTTTGGACGATGGCAACGACGACGACGACGACACTGACAATGTAATATTAACATCACACAACCATCCATTCACCAAAACATAAACAAATCATTATTTGTTCAAGTTTCTATTCAAAGGCTATCAATAATATACATATAATATTATTTGGAGAGGGGGCCAACAATGCCCCTTATCGTACCTTGTCCTTTATACAGATGGTTGATGTAAGGAATACATTTTGAGGTTTACAGGTCAAAAGTTATTGTAAGTTCAAATAATGAAGGATCGCAGACGTTTAATTCATTATTCAAAAATAAGTTATTTCTTAATTTTCACGCGTATTTTGGCATTAAGGTCCTCCGTAACCCCTCTAATGGGCATTGCGGCACATATTGATTATAACCATTTTGTTCCTCTGTCGATAAGCCTTCGAATGGTGTAAAAGGTTTTTCTGTAATTAAGGGCTGAAGGTCGTAGCAGTCCATTCCATTATTCAAAATAAGCTATTTCTTATTGTTCACGCGTATTTTGACATTTAGGTCCTCCGAAACTCCTCTAATAGGCGTTGCGGGACATATTGACTATATACCTTTTGTTCATCTATTGATAAGCTTTCGAATGAGGTATAAGGTATATCTATAATTAGGGGCTAAAGGGTCGCAGCAGTCCATTCCATTATTCAAAATATCCATTTCATTATTCAAAATTGGCTATTTCTTAATTTTCAAGCGTATTTTGGCATTTAGGTCCTCCGTAACCCTCTAATGGTCATTGCGGCACATATCGTTTATACTCAGTTTATTCCTCTATCAATAAGCTTTAATTTGGTGTATAAATTTTTCCTTGATTAGGGGCTGACGGGTTGCAGCAGTCCATTCCATTATTCAAAATTAGCTATTTCTTAATGTTCACGCGTATTTCGATATTTAGGTCCTTCGTTACTCCTCTAATGTGCGTTGCGGAACATATTGACTATATACCTTTTGTTCCTCTATTGATAAGCTTTCGAATAAGGTATAAGGTATATCTATAATTAGGGGCTAAAGGGTCGCAGCAGTCCATTCCATTATTCAAAATATCCATTTCATTATTCAAAATTGGCTATTTCTTAATTTTCACGCGTATTTTGGCATTTAGGTCCTCCGTAACCCTCTAATGGTCATTGCGGCACATATCGTTTATACTCAGTTTATTCCTCTATCAATAAGCTTTAATTTGGTGTATAAATTTTTCCTTGATTAGGGGCTGACGGGTTGCAGCAGTCCATTCCATTATTCAAAATAAGCTATTTCTTAATGTTCACGCGTATTTCGATATTTAGGTCCTTCGTTACTCCTCTAATATGCGTTGCGGAACATATTGACTATATACCTTTTGTTCCTCTATTGATAAGCTTTCGAATAAGGTATAAGGTATATCTATAATTAGGGGCTAAAGGGTCGCAGCAGTCCATTCCATTATTCAAAATATCCATTTCATTATTCAAAATTGGCTATTTCTTAATTTTCACGCGTATTTTGGCATTTAGGTCCTCCGTAACCCTCTAATGGTCATTGCGGCACATATCGTTTATACTCAGTTTATTCCTCTATCAATAAGCTTTAATTTGGTGTATAAATTTTCCCTTGATTAGGGGCTGACGGGTTGCAGCAGTCCATTCCATTATTCAAAATAAGCTATTTCTTAATGTTCACGCGTATTTCGATATTTAGGTCCTTCGTTACTCCTCTAATATGCGTTGCGGAACATATTGACTATATACCTTTTGTTCCTCTATTGATAAGCTTTCGAATGAGGTATAAGGTATATCTATAATTAGGGGCTAAAGGGTCGCAGCAGTCCATTCCATTATTCAAAATATCCATTTCATTATTCCAAATTGGCTATTTCTTAATTTTCACGCGTATTTTGGCATTTAGGTCCTCCGTAACCTCTCTAATGGTCATTGCGGCACATATCGTTTATACTCAGTTTATTCCTCTATCAATAAGCTTTAATTTGGTGTATAAATTTTTCCTTGATTAGGGGCTGACGGGTTGCAGCAGTCCATTCCATTATTCAAAATAAGCTATTTCTTAATGTTCACGCGTATTTCGATATTTAGGTCCTTCGTTACTCCTCTAATATGCGTTGCGGAACATATTGACTATATACCTTTTGTTCCTCTATTGATAAGCTTTCGAATAAGGTATAAGGTATATCTATAATTAGGGCTAAAGGGTCGCAGCAGTCCATTCCATTATTCAAAATATCCATTTCATTATTCAAAATTGGCTATTTCTTAATTTTCACGCGTATTTTGGCATTTAGGTCCTCCGTAACCCTCTAATGGTCATTGCGGCACATATCGTTTATACTCAGTTTATTCCTCTATCAATAAGCTTTAATTTGGTGTATAAATTTTTCCTTGATTAGGGGCTGACGGGTTGCAGCAGTCCATTCCATTATTCAAAATAAGCTATTTCTTAATGTTCACGCGTATTTCGATATTTAGGTCCTTCGTTACTCCTCTAATATGCGTTGCGGAACATATTGACTATATACCTTTTGTTCCTCTATTGATAAGCTTTCGAATAAGGTATAAGGTATATCTATAATTAGGGGCTAAAGGGTCGCAGCAGTCCATTCCATTATTCAAAATATCCATTTCATTATTCAAAATTGGCTATTTCTTAATTTTCACGCGTATTTTGGCATTTAGGTCCTCCGTAACCCTCTAATGGTCATTGCGGCACATATCGTTTATACTCAGTTTATTCCTCTATCAATAAGCTTTAATTTGGTATATAAATTTTTCCTTGATTAGGGGCTGACGGGTTGCAGCAGTCCATTCCATTATTCAAAATAAGCTATTTCTTAATGTTCACGCGTATTTCGATATTTAGGTCCTTCGTTACTCCTCTAATATGCGTTGCGGAACATATTGACTATATACCTTTTGTTCCTCTATTGATAAGCTTTCGAATAAGGTATAAGGTATATCTATAATTAGGGCTAAAGGGTCGCAGCAGTCCATTCCATTATTCAAAATATCCATTTCATTATTCAAAATTGGCTATTTCTTAATTTTCACGCGTATTTTGGCATTTAGGTCCTCCGTAACCCCTCTAATGGTCATTGCGGCACATATCGTTTATACTCAGTTTATTCCTCTATCAATCAGCTTTAATTTGGTATATAAATTTTTCCTTGATTAGGGGCTGACGGGTTGCAGCAGTCCATTCCATTATTCAAAATAAGCTATTTCTTAATGTTCACGCGTATTTCGATATTTAGGTCCTTCGTTACTCCTCTAATATGCGTTGCGGAACATATTGACTATATACCTTTTGTTCCTCTATTGATAAGCTTTCGAATAAGGTATAAGGTATATCTATAATTAGGGGCTAAAGGGTCGCAGCAGTCCATTCCATTATTCAAAATATCCATTTCATTATTCAAAATTGGCTATTTCTTAATTTTCACGCGTATTTTGGCATTTAGGTCCTCCGTAACCCCTCTAATGGTCATTGCGGCACATATCGTTTATACTCAGTTTATTCCTCTATCAATAAGCTTTAATTTGGTGTATAAATTTTCCTTGATTAGGGGCTGACGGGTTGCAGCAGTCCATTCCATTATTCAAAATAAGCTATTTCTTAATGTTCACGCGTATTTCGATATTTAGGTCCTTCGTTACTCCTCTAATATGCGTTGCGGAACATATTGACTATATACCTTTTGTTCCTCTATTGATAAGCTTTCGAATAAGGTATAAGGTATATCTATAATTAGGGCTAAAGGGTCGCAGCAGTCCATTCCATTATTCAAAATATCCATTTCATTATTCAAAATTGGCTATTTCTTAATTTTCACGCGTATTTTGGCATTTAGGTCCTCCGTAACCCCTCTAATGGTCATTGCGGCACATATCGTTTATACTCAGTTTATTCCTCTATCAATCAGCTTTAATTTGGTGTATAAATTTTTCCTTGATTAGGGGCTGACGGGTTGCAGCAGTCCATTCCATTATTCAAAATAAGCTATTTCTTAATGTTCACGCGTATTTCGATATTTAGGTCCTTCGTTACTCCTCTAATATGCGTTGCGGAACATATTGACTATATACCTTTTGTTCCTCTATTGATAAGCTTTCGAATAAGGTATAAGGTATATCTATAATTAGGGCTAAAGGGTCGCAGCAGTCCATTCCATTATTCAAAATATCCATTTCATTATTCAAAATTGGCTATTTCTTAATTTTCACGCGTATTTTGGCATTTAGGTCCTCCGTAACCCCTCTAATGGTCATTGCGGCACATATCGTTTATACTCAGTTTATTCCTCTATCAATCAGCTTTAATTTGGTGTATAAATTTTTCCTTGATTAGGGGCTGACGGGTTGCAGCAGTCCATTCCATTATTCAAAATAAGCTATTTCTTAATGTTCACGCGTATTTCGATATTTAGGTCCTTCGTTACTCCTCTAATATGCGTTGCGGAACATATTGACTATATACCTTTTGTTCCTCTATTGATAAGCTTTCGAATAAGGTATAAGGTATATCTATAATTAGGGCTAAAGGGTCGCAGCAGTCCATTCCATTATTCAAAATATCCATTTCATTATTCAAAATTGGCTATTTCTTAATTTTCACGCGTATTTTGGCATTTAGGTCCTCCGTAACCCTCTAATGGTCATTGCGGCACATGTCGTTTATACTCAGTTTATTCCTCTATCAATAAGCTTTAATTTGGTGTATACATTTTTCTATGATAAGGGGCTGACGGGTTGCAGCAGTCCATTCCATTATTCAAAATAAGCTATTTCTTAATGTTCACGCGTATTTCGATATTTAGGTCCTTCGTTACTCCTCTAATATGCGTTGCGGAACATATTGACTATATACCTTTTGTTCCTCTATTGATAAGCTTTCGAATAAGGTATAAGGTATATCTATAATTAGGGGCTAAAGGGTCGCAGCAGTCCATTCCATTATTCAAAATATCCATTTCATTATTCAAAATTGGCTATTTCTTAATTTTCACGCGTATTTTGGCATTTAGGTCCTCCGTAACCCCTCTAATGGTCATTGCGGCACATATCGTTTATACTCAGTTTATTCCTCTATCAATAAGCTTTAATTTGGTGTATAAATTTTTCCTTGATTAGGGGCTGACGGGTTGCAGCAGTCCATTCCATTATTCAAAATAAGTTATTTCTTAATGTTCACGCGTATTTCGATATTTAGGTCCTTCGTCACTCCTCTAATATGCGTTGCGGAAAATATTGACTATACACCTTTTGTTCCTCTATTGATAAGCTTTCGAATGAGGTATAAGGTATATCTATAATTAGGGGCTAAAGGGTCGCAGCAGTCCATTCCATTATTCAAAATATCCATTTCATTATTCCAAATTGGTTATTTCTTAATTTTCACGCGTATTTTGGCATTTAGGTCCTCCGTAACCCTCTAATGGTCATTGCGGCACATATCGTTTATATACTCAGTTTATTCCTCTATCAATAAGCTTTAATTTGGTGTATAAATTTCTCCTTGATTAGGGGCTGACGGGTTGCAGCAGTCCATTCCATTATTCAAAATAAGCTATTTCTTAATCTTCACGCGTATTTCGATATTTAGATCCTTCGTTACTCCTCTAATATGCGTTGCGGAACATATTGACTATATACCTTTTGTTCCTCTATTGATAAGCTTTCGAATAAGGTATAAGGTATATCTATAATTAGGGCTAAAGGGTCGCAGCAGTCCATTCCATTATTCAAAATATCCATTTCATTATTCAAAATTGGCTATTTCTTAATTTTCACGCGTATTTTGGCATTTAGGTCCTCCGTAACCCCTCTAATGGTCATTGCGGCACATATCGTTTATACTCAGTTTATTCCTCTATCAATAAGCTTTAATTTGGTGTATAAATTTTTCCTTGATTAGGGGCTGACGGGTTGCAGCAGTCCATTCCATTATTCAAAATAAGCTATTTCTTAATGTTCACGCGTATTTCGATATTTAGGTCCTTCGTTACTCCTCTAATATGCGTTGCGGAACATATTGACTATATACCTTTTGTTCCTCTATTGATAAGCTTTCGAATAAGGTATAAGGTATATCTATAATTAGGGGCTAAAGGGTCGCAGCAGTCCATTCCATTATTCAAAATATCCATTTCATTATTCAAAATTGGCTATTTCTTAATTTTCACGCGTATTTTGGCATTTAGGTCCTCCGTAACCCCTCTAATGGTCATTGCGGCACATATCGTTTATACTCAGTTTATTCCTCTATCAATAAGCTTTAATTTGGTGTATAAATTTTTCCTTGATTAGGGGCTGACGGGTTGCAGCAGTCCATTCCATTATTCAAAATAAGCTATTTCTTAATGTTCACGCGTATTTCGATATTTAGGTCCTTCGTTACTCCTCTAATATGCGTTGCGGAACATATTGACTATATACCTTTTGTTCCTCTATTGATAAGCTTTCGAATAAGGTATAAGGTATATCTATAATTAGGGGCTAAAGGGTCGCAGCAGTCCATTCCATTATTCAAAATATCCATTTCATTATTCAAAATTGGCTATTTCTTAATTTTCACGCGTATTTTGGCATTTAGGTCCTCCGTAACCCCTCTAATGGTCATTGCGGCACATACCGTTTATACTCAGTTTATTCCTCTATCAATAAGCTTTAATTTGGTGTATACATTTTTCCTTGATTAGGGGCTGACGGGTTGCAGCAGTCCATTCCATTATTCAAAATAAGCTATTTCTTAATGTTCACGCGTATTTCGATATTTAGGTCCTTCGTTACTCCTCTAATATGCGTTGCGGAACATATTGACTACATACCTTTTGTTCCTCTATTGATAAGCTTTCGAATGAGGTATAAGGTACAGATATCTATAATTAGGGGCTAAAGGGTCGCAGCAGTCCATTCCATTATTCAAAATATCCATTTCATTATTCCAAATTGGCTATTTCTTAATTTTCACGCGTATTTTGGCATTTAGGTCCTCCGTAACCCTCTAATGGTCATTGCGGCACTTATCGTTTATACTCAGTTTATTCCTCTATCAATAAGCTTTAATTTGGTGTATACATTTTTCCTTGATAAAGGGGCTGACGGGTTGCAGCAGTCCATTCCATTATTCAAAATAAGCTATTTCTTAATGTTCACGCGTATTTCGATATTTAGGTCCTTCGTTACTCCTCTAATATGCGTTGCGGAACATATTGACTATATACCTTTTGTTCCTCTATTGATAAGCTTTCGAAAAGGTATAAGGTATATCTATAATTAGGGGCTAAAGGGTCGCAGCAGTCCATTCCATTATTCAAAATATCCATTTCATTATTCAAAATTGGCTATTTCTTAATTTTCACGCGTATTTTGGCATTTAGGTCCTCCGTAACCCCTCTAATGGTCATTGCTGAACAATCGATTTGTTATATCTATAATAAGAGGATGAAGAATAGCAAAGGTCCAGTGAAAATAAAAAGACGACGTAGAGTATTTTAATTTATATATATATGTTTTGGTATTCAGGTCGTCCATACATTGAACCAAGGAATTCTGTTAAAATAGTTAGGAAAACCCACTAGTTTATCCTCCGAAACTAGGAACCAGATAAATAAATCAAATTAAAATTTAAAGAGCTAGTGTTTTCATTTATTTTTCTGATATCAATTTGAATATTTGCTAGATAACACCAAAAAGACTAATTTAGAAATACGGGATATAGCTATAGTGTCACAGCCTCAATTTTTTATTTTTATTTCACTATTCACCGCTTCAACTTGAATAATGAAACATAAACTATTTCATTATTCATTATTCATCACTTAACATTGAATAGTGAATAGTGAACTATTTCATTATTCATTATTGAATTTTGAATAATGAAAATGAATAATGAACGTACTTCAGCGCGGTATTCAACAAAGGTTTCCTTATCAGAATTAACATTGTATACACATATAAATAGTATGTAACAAAAGAAGTGCACAAGGTTTTAAATACCGATGGTCTATTCATAAAGCAGTTTTGTAAGATTACAAATTAGACGACAATCGCAAAATATCTCGCATAATATTATCACATTTGTGACAGTCAGTAGTCATAACTTCTTGTCGTCTCGGGATTCTGTCGCCGTTGAGTTAGTGTAATTGTATTCTTTATATTGCAGTACCTTTTGGTCTGTGGTGTGTAGAATTTACTTTTTTCTATAATATCCGTATATCAATCAAGGTTTCACACACTTTCAATTATATGAAATATCAATTAAGTGTCTAATTTTAGCATTTTCACTAGGAAGATGATAAATAGCTGGCAAAGTGTTGCATACTTTCAGCTTGATGTAACTTAAAGTATTATTTGATAATCCCACAGATATATTAGTACTGTTTAAAATCTTTTTAAATACGTTTGTAAGTTTACTGATCGAGATAAAAAAAAAATAAAATACGAAGGCTAAGATTTGAAAAATCTTTGACAGCATACCATATATGTTGATGTTCCTATTCAAATCTTAATGATTTTTTGAATCCTCCGAAATTGTGCTGTGAGTAGATCTGTGGTACATATATTTTTTGAAAGTTTCACGGTGCAAAGCTATAACTTAATCCGATATTCAAGCTATCTAGAAATTATTCCTTAACCAACATGACCACTATCGGTTCTGATGGTTTGCTTATGGTGCGGCTAAGGTTCTTTGGGCTAGAATGAGAATAAATCTTGGAACATGTCCCGTACAGGAAAAGATATCTGATACGGAAGATAAAAATTAAAATTACAGTATGGGTATTCAAGACCCGATCAACAACTATTGCTCCATGTTGATGTATTTTATGATACTGCGAATCACTCCATACATTTTAAAAACTGCTCCAACAGAGTTATTACTGAAATCAACATTTCATAAGTTGTTCGGTCACCAATACGAATTTGTTGACGGATATGGGCCAATATCCCTAATGCGCCTCAAATTGAGGAACACAAAAGTTGTGCGTAAACAAAAAATCTCTGTGTAGTGATATTGGACATGTTTCTATTTTTAACAATTGACTGAGCTTAACCATTTGTGTTGATTTGAAAAGTAGAGGACCATAGAATAAATGTGTAAAAACTATGCAGTTATTAAATGTATGCAAAGTGTTAAATTTTCAAAGAACTTATTGTGTGAAAAAAGGGATTTTTTACCACCAGGAGCCGCATCACGAAAGGATTTTCGGGGTGTGCTAATTTACGGAAAAGTGAATCACACTTCGTACCCCGAAAATTTAACCACATATGTGAAAATGTCTCAGCTTCGAAATGAGCCATCATGCATATCCAAGTTTACGATATGGACTGTGCTACAGAGGAAAACGTTACCATTACCGCCTATGTAAAATCAATTACGCATATTGCTCCATATGATGTGTCGGTGTCTCAACTCACTAGTGACATGTTTTTGCAGTCTTATATCTTTAGATACCAGTATAGTCGTCTAATGTGTAATTTTACAGATTGTGTCTTATTCCCGATGCGACATTTTGACAGGTGTGAATTCGCATGGCGGGTCCTGCATGCATAGCATAAGACGCTTATTCTGTCCTTCTTCTTTTGAAATTCATGCAATGTTTTCAGCTTTTGTTTGTTACCTTGATTTATCTCTTTCTTACTGATTTAAATACGAGATTTGAATATCGGTTGCAGGGTAAGGGAAACACCACTATGTATGTGTAACCGTCTAATATGATATAATTCACGAGATACATGTGTTCACAATCTTGTATCTTAGATTATAAGCTATCCTTCAAACCAAAATATTAATATGAGGTTCAAACAGTTAATTAAGTATGAAAATAGAAAAATAATATATCTAGTTTTATTTGGTCATTTTTCAACAATATCTAAACCTTAGCTCTAAAAACATTAGTATCCACATATGGTCAATTTGCCGGTTTTTGATTTTATTAACTACATTCCAGAGTGAAAGCCAATTGCAATGAAATGAATTATTAGGCCAAGCAAACGATTCCGTTTGAAAATGCTGATCCTTAGCTAGTTTTCTCCATTTAATTACCTTATTCCGGGGAAAAATATGAAAAAATGTAAATGATTTCACTGTTTTTAGTGTGTTGTTTATTATTGTGAAAACCTCTAATATCCTGCCATTTGTTTTTACAAATTTTCATCATGGATAGCGAAACATAACCTCTATATAATTTTTATCTATTTTATACACACTATGACTAGAAAATGAAATTTAGTTTAGAAGACCTAAATAATTACAACTAAATGTAAACAATAGAATTAAAAAGAAAAACAAAGCATTAAAAAACAGAACATTAAAGTATGATTAGAGGACATTTCGCCATTTAAACGGAAAACACAAGTATATTAACACAAATTAAATCAATCAACACATGTTATTAACATACACACCTATTTACACAAATTAGCATAATGAAAAAAAAATGACTTTACAAAGAATAAACCATATAAAAAGCATATTAAAAGTCTATTTGAACCATTTAACGTCTCAAAACAACATTTATATGATATTTGTTCATATGCTGCTATATTAGCGTCTTTACAGAAAATTACAGACACTGGAATGTAAGTAGGTAATATATTCTGTTTTATGCATTTTATATAATATACAAATGAATACCGTAGTACCGCAATGATTAGTTAGATTCATTTACAAAACTGTTGTGGATGCCGTTTGTTCAGTTGAGTGGTCTACTTTGTATTGGTCATCATTAATTTTACCCCATTTGAAAGATACAAGAATCCTAACACTTCGTCTAAAACGCTTGTCAAATATAGCATATATGAACGGATTTGCAACGTGGTTGATGATGTAAAATCTTTCAGCAATTTTCAAAGACTCAAATTCGACCTCGCTGATATCATTCTCACTAAACCAATGCTTAGCTACTTTAAGTGTAAAAAGAGGAATATAACTCAGTGCAAAAACTACTGAAATAGTGAAAGCAATCATTGTCATTTTGTTCGAAATATTGCTTTCAGAAGTTTGTGTGTAAGGACGCATCCGTTTTCGACGTTGTAAGTACATTTTCCTAGCAATCAAAGAATATAGTACAAACAAGACTATAGTATAAATCGAAAACAAACATACATTGAAAGAACTATATACAATAGAGTACTTGGACGGATGCGCAGCGGTTATTGGACAGGTACGAATAGTAATATTATTTTCTACTTGTACCTCGTCAATATCAATCAATACTGATTGAGGAAATGACAACAGTAATCCGATAGCCACACATGCTATAATGAAATAATGAACATTCCGAAGTGAAATTTGCGCTCTAATAGGATAACAGATTTGTCTGAATCTGTGAACTGAGAGTAACATCACCAGATGAGCAGAATACATGAATCCAAATACAATAATTGTTGTAAAGAGTTTGCACACCCATCGTCCTTCAAATGTATAATAATGAACAATACGCGCGATATTAAATGGTATGCCTATAATGCAAAATACCAGATCCACAACAGCGAGATTATAAATGAATACTCTGAACACACATTTGGAATATTTGGTACCATATATGAATAAAACAATTAAATTGCCTGGTATTCCAAAAATCAACAAGATGCAAAGAAATGCTATCGATGGAACGAAACTTTCAATATGTTTATTGTTTATATCATCACTTGTGTTTGTTTTATACATGGTTAAGTCGGAGTAACTGCTAGTAACTAGAACGATCTGAAACAGTTAAATGAGATAAGATTGAAATTATTAAATAACAAATACATTGTTGTTGTTAACATTAATTCGTACTATTTTTTGGAACGAAAACAACTTGTTTTATTCAAGCATTTCCTGATATATAAATACCTCAGTAGCTTTTGTATGACAAATAAAGGAAATGACTACTGCAAAATTTTTGGGGAAAACCATTTTCCTGTTTGTGATAATTTGTATGGACAATTTTATAGCCTATGAAAGAAACAGAAAAAAAAACCCACACAGTAGACACAGGTTTCAATAAGTTAATCTTTTCTGCAGAAGTTGTTTTATAGAAATAATGTATAAATATGACCAAAATAAAAAACCGACCGATAATGATGGAATGATTAGAATAGAGGATACCGTTAGAAAAAATAACTAATTGGGTAGTGCTTTCTTAACGATAAGTGGCAAGTTTTTCATGCATATCAAGCACGATAAAATGACTATTCAATGTAAACTAGAGGCTATCAAGAGCCTGTGTCGCTCTCCTGTTTCTACTGTGGTTTTGAAAATCATGTAAAATAAGGTTTAAATCATAATTAATAGTATTAGATACCCTAAAAATGATTGAGGCCAAGTTTGGTTTAATTCAGTCAAGTAGTTTAATTTAAAGCAGGCCATCCCATTGTAGTCTTACAATCGTTACTGAAGATCCCTTATCATTATTTTAATTAGTTTTCAAGTTGTTACTATTCTATAGTAAACCCCTATGTTCTATTTTTAGCTATGGCGGCCATGTTGGTTGGATAAGAGCGTCATCGGATACATTTTTCAGTCAAGATACCCTATTGAAAATTGTGGCTTAGGACACGCCAAATTAATACCTCGTTCGTTGGATTCCCCGCGTGTTGTGAAAGGTCGACGAGAAAAAAAGTACTTTTTTAAAAACCCGCGTCCAGTACGGAGCCGCGCGCGTCCGTCTCTAAATTTATATAAACCAAAATTTTAATCAGTTGTGCGTTTTAAAGTAAAGCCATACAGACACGGAAATTGACATCAGAAACGATCTAGATCTAACATTCACAACGTTTATGTATTATGGACAAATGCAATATGATATATATTCTAAACGTTAGACACGAGTGGAATATGTGTAGTTACAGTGGTAACACTGGCAACGGCCCTACTACCAAACACAGCAGTGGAAATTATATGATTTGGACAATTCTTTTACCGATATGATTAAAGTGCTCCGTGCAAGACCACAATTTGGCACAAAGCACCAACGGCAACGCTTCCGAATTGGAATGATGACAATATAACATGCATGAAGAGAGAATCCCTAAGATGGCGGTACATGCATGGAAAAGGCACCGCGATGATACTACTATTATTATATTTTTTACTCTTTTTTTTATCTTTTATAATAAAAGTTTTTTCCCTTGAAACTTTTTTAATTAACAATTTACAAAATCTTCTAAAATTAAGAATTTGTATGATGTCAATGAGACAAACTTCCACCAGAGACCATATTTGTTGAGGTTTGTAATCAGTAAAGTTCACAGTAAGGCCTTCAACACAGAGCAATATCCTCATATACATAAAAATTTGATTGCTATAAAATTCTTCTTCCCCCTAGGGTGACTGGGATATAGAAATATGGTTACCATAGTTCTTCCTTCGACTGGAAGTAAAACCCTCGCCAGAGTCTGGCATATTTATGAATGTGCGGGATGTATAAGGGCAAAGCCACGTCCTGCAAAAATTAGGATGTTAAATCTGATGACTCGTGTAAGGAGAGTGTCACACTCTTTGCGCATTAAAAACCCTTTCTACAACTCTTTGAGAGGTTAGTAGGTGGCCTGTTGCAAAGTGGAATTTCTGTCCCTGTACAATCTACAATGTACCCTCATTTTCCTGTAGCGGTTCAAATTTCATTGACCTTCGTCCCGGACCGCCTCTGTTGCAGGACCTACCTATTGTGTGTTTATTGTTAATTTGTTCTCGTCCTGAACATGCATGAAATATTTGCCATCGGAAAGCAAATAAATTCTTCAGCAAAGCATGACTATTTGAAGCTGAATGTATTCAAATGTTTCTTTTGTTTAATTAGTATATAGCATCTGGTGTGATGCATTTGAATATTGTATAAATTGATGTAGTTTTTGAAGGACAGTCCTCAATAAATTTTCATCTTGTTGTATACACAAATATGTGTAAAAAAGTTGTATATAAAAGCTTTATTCATGCATATATGCTTTGCATACGTTTATTTGAAACAACATACCATTCTATATGTGCCTGTCCCCAGTCAGGAGCCTGTAGTTCACTGGTTCATGGTTCAAGTCTGTCAAATTTTTTTTTCGTAAATTGTTTTTATGATTTACATTGTAGGCCATTAGTTTTCTCAAATGAATTGTTTCATATTTTTCATGTCGGGGCCTTTTATAGCCGTTAAAACGGTATGGGTTTTCCCATTGTTGAAGGCTGTATGGTTGCCTATAATTGTAAATATCAATTTCATTTGAACTTGGGTGGATAGTTGTTTCATTGACAATCATACCACATCTCCTTATTTTTATAATGCATCATTTATAACAGTCATCAAACATGGATGTGTACCTGTTCAATGCTGTTGTACTACTAGTATTTCATGTTCAGCTGGATCTTTATTTGAGCAGACTACACGAAGTAGTCTACGCTTGGCTACTAGTTAACCATTTTTGTACTAGAAATGTTGTGAAAAGATTCAACAGGGTCTCTGAGAACAAAGTAGGGTATATGAAGAAGGATATGAGATATATAATAAGATGAAGCACCAAAACTGTGTAAATTTCTGATCGCTTGCTAGCATAGATTTTATGTTTTTAATATTTCAAAAATAATATCGCTCGCTTGTAAAAAATACTTTTGCCTGCCAAAAATGAAATTTTGGAAAAAAAAAACAAATAAAAAAATTTCGCTCTCTCGCTACCCTTTTAACGGACACTGTCTGAAGAACTAGAAATTAATTTGGTGTGGCTTTAGTTAAATTCTATTTGGCCCAGTAGATTAAGTGGAGAAGATTTTGGAAAAGATTACAAAAATGTACGAAAAATTGTGAAAAATTGACTTTAAAGGCAATAACTCCTTATGGGGTCAGTTGACAATTTTGGTCATGCTGACTTATTTGTAGATCTTACTTTGCTGAACAATTTTGCTGTTTACAGTTTATCTCTATCTATTATAATATTCAAGATAATAAACAAAAACTGCAAAATTTCCTTGAAATAACAAATTCAGGGGCAGCAACCCAACAAGGGATTGTCTGATGCGTCTGAAAATTTTAGGACAGATAGATCTTGGCCTAATGAACATTTTAGCTCCGTCAGATTTGCTCTCAAAGCTTTAGTTTCAGAGATTTAAGCCAAAAACTGCATTTTACCCTCATGTTCTATTTTTAGCCATGGCGGCCATCTTGGTTGATGGGCGGGGTCAATGGATACATTTTTAAAACTTAATACCCTATAAAGGATGATTTAGGCCAAGTTTGGTTTTATTTGGCTAAATAGTTTCAGAGAAGAAGATTTTTGTAAAAGTTAACGGACGACGACGGACGACGGACGCCAAGTGATAAGAAAAGCTCAAAGACCTAAGCCACATGTTCCAGCACCACATGTGGCTGAATGTCCAAAGCTCTTATGGGGCAACCCTGGATTGGACAAGTTTGCAATGTGGGGAGGTTGCTCTCCCCACCCAAATCCCTTAGTTGAGTCTCCGTCCTAGGCTGCCTCAAGCTGGTGTATTGGGGTGTCCTCTGCTCGGGCAGCCCAGTCTCCTTTCTCCTTGCACCATATGGGTCGCCTGCTTGAGCACATCCACCTGACTTCTTCTTTCCGGCTGGGGGCCTGCTGCTCATGTGCCCTTCTGAGGGCCCTTTCCAGCCTGGCAGTCTCCTCCCTAAGACGATCTGCTTGCTTCTGTCTTCTTCTTTTTCTTTCCTGGGTCGTCTCTTTCCTTCTCAAACCCCTACCCAGTGGAGGCGCGCTGTGAGCATCCCGGTCGGCTGGGATGCCCACTGGGGTGCTCCTGGGATCGGAACATCGGCCCCTTCCTCCACTGGGGTCCCTAACGGGTCCATCCCTAGTGCCTGATCGGACCCTACCCCGAGAGTTAGGGCTCCCATCCCTGGGGCTCCAGCCAACTGCCCCTGAACCCCAGGTCTCACTCACCCCTTCAGATTCTGTAGATGGGTCCCTGTTATCCCCAGATGTGGCTTTCCTGGGACCTCCGATGTGACTCTGGTTTCCCCTTCCTGGCCCTTTTGACTCTCACCCGGGTCCAGGGTACTATCAACTGAGGACCCCATATCCTGGTGTCGTCCAAAGGGGGTACCCTCACCTTTCTTTTCCTCTGCAGCCCAACTCCTCTTTGGGCTGCCTTCAACATTGTCCTCGTCACTGGACATTACTGGTACTCCCTGCAAATACAAAAATAGAACATGTTGAGGGTCAAACATACTGACATCCGGCCCTGTCATTTCACATAACAGTTATCTAACTAAATAATCCTGAACAGTGTAACTAGTTGCCTCCATATGTACAATAGCAACCCCTTAAAATTATATACAATAACTTAAAGCCGCCCTATGTACAACAGCTCTCGTTATGGCACTCTATTCTGAACTCTTCCTACGGGCTGACATCCGCAGTCCAGTAGGGTTCAAACTAGCTTGTGGGGGGTCCAGTTTACTTTGTGGGACCTTACAACCAGAGATGGGTCCGATTACTTTCAATGTAATTGATTAAATTACAATAACTTTGTCAATTGTACGATTAAATTAAATTAACGATTACACCATTTCTCAATGTGTCTGATTAAATTAATGATTACATTGGCAAAGTAATCATGATTACATCTGATTACAATAAATTTTAAATTAACCCATTTGAAAGATGTAAATGAATAAAGGTTATTACTGTAGCATGTTTTGAGAAAGGATTTTATTTGATAACATTTTCTACACTAGGAAATATGACAGTTGTCATCCATTCATTTGATGTGTTTGAGCTTTTGACTTTCCATTTTGAATTTTCCATGGAGTACAATATTTTGTTATTTTACTTTTTGAAATGGTATTAAATGATAACTTCAAAATTCAGCGATTTAATATACCACAAAGATTCACAACATATATACATGAACATTTTGTCACTGGTTATGGCCCTTTACACTTTACCATTATATAATTATTAATCTTTGAAATATTTTTACTTCGATTGTATAAAGGTTTGGTTATTTTTTTTCTGACATCTTACAGATTTTATATGTATTTCAGTTATCAGTCAAAAACATATCTAAAATTGTAAAAGTATTGTTTAATAATCATTGCATTTTACATGATATTATATATACCAAAATTTGTTTATTTTAAACAACATATTTGTCACAATTTTGTTTGTGCTAATTAGATAAATTTTCTTTTATCTTTTGTCATATTGTCTTAAGTACAGAATAGGTAATTGAAATAAAACATACTTTAATTGGTCTCCTACCTATCAATTCAAAGGTGACAATAATCACAATATTAACAAAAGGATTATAAGTCAGGGTTAAAAAAAAGTAAAACATGAATAAAACAGTCATTAGCAAATAAACATCTTTTAATTGTGAATATATAGATATAGGAAGATGTGGTGTGAGTGCCAATGAGACAACTCTCCATCCAAATAACAATTTATAAAGTAAACCATTATAGGTCAATGTACGGCCTTCAACATATAATACTTTTTAATTAGGATACATGTATAACAAGGACTGTCAATACTGTAACAGTTTATTTTAAAAAGTAAATGAATCAATTAAGCCTAAACTAATACTACCATGAATTATTTACAATAAAACCTATGTTCAATAAAATAGTTATTCCTTAAAAAAGTTTTTAAAAAAAAAATCCAGAATGTTAAGCCTTTCACCATGTTCACTTCAAATCTGAATTATATCAGAAATGCAGATTTTTGAATCCTATAAATTTGTTATAAATATTACATGTATTCATATTTCTTTTGATTTATTTAAACAAACATTAAACTGAGGGTCTTAATTGTCCTCATTATAAATCTAATAAATCAAACATATTATAATAATAATCCTTATCTTGAGATGTGTCAAAAAGTTTGAAGTTGTCTTTGTACGTCCAGATATAACACCTGTACAATTTAAATAAAAATGTTCACACAATTTTATGATTTTTTTCCATTGTAATCAGAATGTAATCAAAAAGTAATCAGGATTACAAGGTATTTTGAAATGTAATTGATTAAATTAAATTACATGTAATCAGATTGTTGGCTGATTAATGATTACAATGATTACTTGAAAAATTGTAATCAATTACAGCTGATTAATGATTACAATTACAATTACCCCAAGTCTGCTTACAACCAGAGAAGATATAGTCCTGATTCTCCCACTCCTCCGCCTCCTGTGGAGAAATTCCCACACACCTGCCATGGAACCACTCACTGCACCTGTCACAGGAGATCATAAACTCTCCGGTATAAGGTCCTCTGCAAGTGCAGTACAGTGCCCCAGTATTCCCCGTTGAAGCACCTGTTCCCCCACTCTTGGCTGATTGCAGGGTGGGGAGCATAGGGTCTACCCGTACAGGATTTTGATCACTAGTTTGAGAAGGGGCTACAGTGTCATTAAGGTGCTTTGCTTGGGCCACCCCTCCTTTTTGTAGCTCGACTATTGCCCGGTTAACCCATGCCGGTAGCTCTCTATCCTTGCACAGCTTTAGGGACGACATCAAAAGTTCAATGTAGGATAAAAAACTTAATTCACATAGTTTTTCACTAACCCCACCCCCTCTTAACTTAATTTGGGAAAAATTGATTGACCAATATGGATATATGTAAAATCGATTTTGGATAAACAAAACTTGCAGCAATTTTAACCCCCCACCCCCAAACTATTTGATTTAAGTTTTTTATCCTACATTGATCTTTTGATGTCGTCCCTTAGATGGTCATGATTGACTGTGGTGAGTGCTTTTTTTCATTTTTACCTTATACAGGTAAGGGGAGATCCTTTCTAGGATGACCCCGGGTCCCCTCCACATAGGGCTAAGCTTCTTATACTTCCCTGACACTGAAACCGTGTCTAACTTGTACACCACGCCCCCCTTATTGTATTGATGGGCTACTACTCGGAGGTCGTATGCCCTTTTTGACCTTAGCTGGGCTGTCTTCAAGTTAGCCCGTGCGACCTCATGAGCTGACCGTATAGCCTCCTCCAAGCCACTTACATACCCCTGTAGGTCTGGGAGTTCCCCATGAAGAGGGGGTCTGAACATCAGTTCTGCAGGAAGATTGACTTCCCCGCCCAACATGAGCCTATTGGCTGTTAACCCTGTTGACCTGTTCACTGAAGCCCTAACTGCACCAGCTAATTGGGAAATATGTAGGTCCCACGTTTTCTGGTTCGTCCCTATAAAACACCTGACTGAGGCGAGTAGGGTACGATTCTCCTCTCCACTTGGCCATTTGCGGAGGGACTATATGGGGTGGTTCTGGTTTTATATATGTGGAGTAACTCGCAGACAGATTGGAATAGCTGACTTTCGAAATTGCGACCCTGATCTATAAATATTTCATAGGGATACCCAAATCTGCAGAAGAACTCGTTAATCGCCGCCCTAGCAGTCACCTCCGCAGTTTGTGATGGGAGTGGGATACATTCGACCCATTAACAAAACTGATCCAATATCATGAGTAGGTGCTCATTTGCCCTGTCAGACTTGGGTAGGGGCCCACAAAGTCCAAATGGACTCTTTCCATACGGGCTCCTGCCTGGTACATGGTCATAGGGCACCTGGCCGTTCTGTTTGGTTTTTTGCTCTGGTTACACGCTGTGCATCCTGCAACATATCCCTCAATATCTGTTCTCAAGCCATGCCAATGATAGAACTGTTTTACCCTTTCCCTGGTCCGGTCTATGCCCTGGTGACCTGCAGAAGGAATGTAATGACACAGTTCCATGATTTCATTCCTCCACTCCCGGGGCACCAGTAGCCTATTCTCATTCCCTTCCTTTGCATGGTACATTACTAGTCCCCTTTCATCCCTACTGAACCTCTCCCTGCCTGTCCAATGTAACTTGGCATGGGTGCTACTCCGGAATAACTCCCCTTCAGCTGGCTGATAGTCATTGTCATCCAACCAGTTTAATAGCCACCCGAAGTCCGGGTCCCTGCCTTGCCCTTCACGTATTTGGTCAACAGAGTACTTGCCTAGTACTACCCCAAGCCCTTCCTGCACAACCCGGATCGAACAGTCTAGGTTGTCAGGGACTATTACCACATCACTACCTACAGTGGCCACTGTCACCCTGGATATACAAAAGCCATCATCAGCAGAACTTTGGCCAGCGACCAATATTTCGTTTACAGATCTACCCTCTACACCTCTTCGAAGCTAATGGGACCACATCATCCACATCAGTCATGAATTTTGACCACTGTGCTTGAGCCCTTGCACAATAGGGACAACCGCCACAGGGCAGGGTTGCTAAGTTCACCACTGTCTTAAAGTCCTGACATGGAGATTCAACTAGCATTCTGGACAAAGCATCTGCGTTTATATGCTTGGAGCCCGCCCTATGTCGCACCTCCATGTGGTATTGACTCAACTCCTCGAGCCACCTGGCTAACTGACCTTGGGGCTGCTTAAAACGAAGCAGCCAAGTGAGGCTACTGTGGTCAGTGCGGACTACAAAATTCCTTCCAAGCAAGTAGTGTCGGAATTGCCTCGTGAAGCGTACCACTGCCAGGAGCTCCTTCCGGGTGGTGCAATACCGCCTTTGCTCTGGAGTTAGATAGAGTGAAACTGGCGTAGCAAACTACCCTTTCCTCCCCATTCTGTATTTTTGGGACAAGACTATCCCTATTGCATAGTCAGAGGCATTAGTATCTAGGACAAATTGGTCAGAGACATTTGTGATGGCCAGTAGCGGTGCAGAGGTCAGAGCCTCTCGTAGCTTGTCGAATGCCTCCTGCTGCGCTTTTCCCCATGTGAAAGACCTTTTGCCTGTAACATCTTGGAGGGGAGTTGCGATCTTAGTGTACCCCTCTATGAAATTAAAGTCCTGTGATAATTTGCGAACCCCAGAAAACGCTCTACAGTTTTCATGTTGTTAGGGGTTGGCCATTTCTTTACATCCTCTATGTAGCCTGGGCCAATACTCATACCGTTCCTACTTACAACTCTGCCTAGGAAATATACCTGCTCTTGGAACAGTTCTTGAGTTTTAGCTTTAGGCCGTACTCCCGGAAGCGCTGTAGGACAGCCCTAAAGTTGGCCAAATGAGAGGCTACATCTTTCCCCAGGACTGAAATGTCATCTAGGAAGGCCAGCACTATGTCCCAAGTTAACCACCTCCGAACTAAGTTTATGACCCTTGCATAGATAGCTGGGGCATTACAGAACCCGAATGCCATCCTGGCGAACTCAAAAAGGCCGTATTTCGAAATAATGGCGTTTTTTGGCCTATCCTCCTTCTTGATCTTCACTTGCCAATACGCCGAGTTAGCATCCAGCTTTGAGTACCACCGATTCCCTGCCAGGGTGTCCAGGCACTCCTCTACTAAAGGTAACGGGAACACATTTTTTACACCACCTGACCCCCACCCCCGTCCCTCTTTCTTACCAGTACAGGGGCAGAGCACCATTCAGAAACTGAAGGCTGAATAACCCCTGCCTCCAACATCCAACATTTTCTTTAAGTGCGCCTCCTTCTCCTGAGCAAACCCGATAGGGGTTCTTCTCATTCGTTGCTTTATCGGAGGGTGTCCCGCTTAGTCAATTGCTCGAGCTCAATGGCTGAAAAGTTCCCTAAATCAAACTCACTGGCTGCGAAAACATCCCCATACTCCCTTAGCAGAGACGCCAAGTCTTCTTGCTCTTGGGTTCCAAGTAGTACCCTGGAGCGATCAAAGAGGTCCCTGAGGTGCTCTGGGACTCCCTGGTCAGACTCCGGTGGGCCTGTACCAACCCCCGTACCCTAGCCGGAACTTCTATTGTGTCAACTTCTACTGCCTGGGCAATTAATTCCCCTTGTCGCACGTGCACATGCCTATCTGAAGTATTTATCAAACACACTACGGGTTGGCTCCCACCTGCATGTAACGTGCGGGGAACCAGTAGACCAGAGTGGGTGCCTGCCTTAACAATGTAACTTGGCAGTTCACAGCTAACATAGCAGCTGATCTTCATCACTGAATTAGGCGGCACCGTGATCTTCTGTCTTAGGGTCACATTAGCTACCCTCGGGGCTCGCCCGACCTTACCAATAGTCATCGGTATGACCTCGTCCCCCACCCGCAGCTGTCCCTCAGACATCTGCAAGTCGATGCAATGAGCCCTTAATAGATCGAAACCTAGAAGCATGTCGTCCTCTATCGGGGCCACGTACAGATTGGACTGTATGAGCTTGGAACCCAATTCCAATGTTCACTGGCCCGACAACATACCCATTCATTGGCATCCCCTTCCCTGCGGTATTCATTATAACCTCCCTCAGGATGGGTGGAGCGGATTTCAGGGACCTGTACACCTCTTCTGCTATTAGGGTCACCTCTCTGAGGAGGAGTCCCCACTGTTATGGGCCTCCTCATTACTTCCCAGGGCAGTATCAATGGTGCTTAACTCCCTGAGAGGGCTAGGGCCTGCAGTGGAGTCCCAGCTGTCCTGGGGCTCCCCATAACTGGCCAGAGTTACCTCCGCTTGGCCGGTGTCTTCAGCGGGGCTCAGAATTTCGTTCTTATACCATAGGCCTCCGGGTGTTTCCCCCTGCTCCTCACCCTCAGGGCCCCCCTGATCATGTGTAAGCACTCTCTGAACAATAGGGCTTTCCAAATTCATTTTCTCCCCCTAGTCTAGATGAACAGCCCCCATAATGAACTTGACGGGCAGGACTCCTGCCTGGTTACCCAGGCATATAATAGCCCTACGCCTGAGCCCTCGGTACATCTATCATGATCTGTACCTCCTAATGAGGCTTGAAACTAGGGGGTACCTCAATCAATAAGTGAATGTGCTGTCTAGTCATCCGCCTCAATCCTTCATCTACTATATCTCCCCAAGCAAGCATGGTTGTGTAGTAGTAGGCATGGGCAACAGTATTTTCCTCTACTGAGGGCATACCAAAAGATCCAACATCGATGGAATGCCCCTGGTTTGCCTTTTTTTTCCACCAACCATGTTCAAGGTCCCTCTCTAAAGTAAAATGTTTGTCAACATCTGCCTCAACAAGGCGGGTGAGCTCCTTTAAGGTGTACCCGATAGCCCTGGGTGTCTAGCCAGGAGCTCAACATACACAAATCCCCCAGGGAGAAACTCGTTACTGGTGTCCCAATCTACTGGCACCATGCCGCAGTACATACGCGAGTGTTTTTGACAACGACGGAATCCAGAAAATGATGCCCTAAGGTCACCTCCTCAACATTAGGTCCCTTATAAAGCACTTCCGGTGAAAGGCCTAACTCTATTTTCGGGGGATCGCTCTGGCCTCTGGAGCTGCCCCGTTGGAGTTTAACGGACTAGGTGTTGTACGTGTCTGGTCAGCATTCTGGTACAGGATTGTGTAAATGTTCGCCAACGTCACCAACATTTACGAAATCATTACTGTTCGCCAACGTCGCCAACGTCGCCAACATTTCCGAAATCATTACTGTTCGCCAACGTTCTCGTGACGTCATTGGGCACGGCAAATTTTGTTAACTTCACAACATGATGTCCAGTTAAACAGACATGAACAGGTCTTTTATTTGCAGTAAAAAAGAATGGACCACGACGTTGTCAACACGTTATGGCGGCCACAGTTTGACGCTCAGGTTTGAATTTTGACTTGGCAATCACACTTGGATGTATTAACTGTATGCTACAAAACATAAAAGCAAGGATTTGTATAGTAAGATCTTACTATACAAATCCTTGATCATCCTTGATAAAAGGTACACGCTGATATATACTAATATTAATTTAAATAAGTGTGCTTTCAAAGAAGTACTTTAAAAGGCAAAAATAAAGTGTAACATTTTTTAAACATCATCGCGTATATATCATTCCCGGTGGTGAATAATTAAATTCGGATTTCAGCCTTATGTATCCGCCCTTGTCTCCGGAAATACACAAGTTGTCAACATCCGTTTTCAAACTCTCCCTGCAAATTGACCGCTAACCTTTTACTGGTCTTTACTGACCTACTTGGTACTGAGATTATAGAACATTATAATGCTGTGACTAAATGGTTTACAGTATGTCCCTTATTTTTGTAAGTCCCAAACATTAAATACCGACCAAAATGAATGAAATTTCAGGTCAAGAGTGATCACATGTGTTTTTAATTCAAATGTCCATGACCATGTTATGGCATGTATCAACTTATAAGAATGTGAGGCATAATTATTCCTAATTTCCTTTTTACCACTATCAGACCACTCAGGGGCAGATTCAGCCAATTTTAAAAGGGGGTTCCCAACCCAGGATAAAAGGGGGAGGGTCCAACTATATGTTCCCATTCAAATGCATAATTTGTTTGTAAAAACAAAAAGGGGGTTGCAACCCCCAGGAAACCCCCACGGACTAATAAAGGACGAAATCGTTTCTAAAATCTAATTTTACTGCTCTCAATATAAGTTTAAACCATAATCATCGATTCTAATTGAAAGATTTTTTATCATGTTTATTGCTTTTTGTTTTTATATATATTTTGGACATTAACTCATTTTAACTGCATATTTTAGGGAAGAAAAAGAAACCTTTTATTCTAACGTGAGGGTACCCAGTTTGCACCTATTTTGACAGTTTTTTAACCTACGTTTATTTATGATGCAGACAAAAGTTACCATTCTGTGTTTATTTTGTAGATGTATTATTATTCACTATATGGTTCTACCAATTTAATTTTGAATCTATACTGAATTATAAAAAAATGGGTGTGAACAGACCTCCAAACAATCCACGATTCTGTAATGAGGAGTACCCAAATTGTATCCATTCTTAAATTCACATTATTAAAAATCGAATTAAGGATGATTTGTTTTATTTCTTCAAATATTTAGAACAATTTGACATTTTTCGATGCTTACTATTCATTTAAGAAATGGAGTCTTGTAACATATTTTATTTGCTCATTTTTAAAAGATGACTTTTTTGTGGACGTCGCATGGCGACGTTTCCGTACATTTGACTTTTCCCAGATATAATTCATCCGTTGATATATACTGTGAACGTTTTGTGCATATTTATATATATTTACTTTTGCAAAAGGACTTGCATAATGTCAAATAATTAAAGTACAGTGGTTTAGTCTCTAAGAAAACATGTAAAATTTCTGCTGCTACTTTGCTAAATAGGTGCTATTTGGGTACTCGGTGCAATTTGGGTACCGTGACGTTAATTTTTTTTTTATTTTTGTCACCAAATTTCACTGTTATTCAATTTAAAACATAGTATCTTAATAAGAACTATTGATTTTTTTAATGTGTATACAATTATTTGATTAGAGATTGTTTCAAATATGTTTTTTTTTCTTTCATAATTTTTATACAACAGATTTCATTTACCAGTAAGAAATTTTTAGAAATTTCTAATTTGTGGGCCCAAAGAGAACCATTTTGATAATTGGGTACAGTATATTCCTTTTCTTATTTTGCTATTATCTATATGGCTTATTATAAAGTTCGCCTTGTCACGTGAGGTTTTATTTTTGATCTTTACACAATTATTTATAAATTTCCTTTATTTTATTGAACAGATAATTATTTTTTAAATGAACTCTCCAGCAAAGTTTATATTATGATCAGTTATGATTGTGGACAGGTGTAAATGTAGTGACTGATAGTGTCAGAGCGTAACAACTGTATTATTAGGATTAAGACTAAAATGGGAAAAACAATTGGTGAATTGTGATATATTACTCCTGTCAAGGGTAATGATATTTACCCTAAAACTTTTATTTATTAGGGTAAAAGTTAAAGTTTTGAGGGAATGGACCCTAGAGACCTTATAATGAAGGCATATCGAAACATAAGTAGTGTTTATAATCTTAAACTCATCTATTGTATCATGTTCTGGTGTTTTAATGGCGATGAAATTATAACAAATATTTAATTACATGTGTATTTATTGGTCCACACTATATTTTATTTTTATCAATGTTACGGGCATGATTTGGATTTTTCTTAGAAATTTTGCTCAAATCACTATAGATGTTATCATACATGTACATTATACTAAATTTATATTAAACTTTTGAACTGATCAAATAATAAAACATGACAAGTTGACAGTTATGCTTGGAATAACCAGTATTTCACAGAAAAATAATCCCATTTAGTTTATTAAAAAAAAGGTTCTCTTTATATACATTGTAACCATCAAATAATAGTACAATGAACAAAATAAGTGTGAAGGTTTGGTACCATTAAAACGTTTAAACCCGCTGCAATTGTTTGCACCTGTCCTAAGTCAGGAATCTGATGTTCAGTAGTTGTCGTTTGTTGATGTGGTTCATAAGTGTTTCTCGTTTTTTATATAGATTGGACCGTTGGTTTTCCTGTTTGAATGGTTTTACACTAGTAATTTTTGGAGCCCTTTATAGCTTGCTGTTCGGTGTGATCCAAGGCTCCATGTTGAAGACCGTACTTTGACCTATAATGGTTTACTTTTATAAATTGTGACTTGGATGGAGAGTTGTTTCATTGGCACTCATACCACATCTTCTTATATCTATGACATCCGGTTTCATATAAAAAAAAAGGGTAGAAAAAAAATGTTTTCTTGAATTTGACAGTTATATGAAGCTAACCCTGCATTTCATTGAAGAAAGTTTTTTTTTAGTCATAAACATATATCTTGGGAGCTTCAAAGCACCATTTTATTTTTATTTAGTCTTTTTATAAACTTTTTTTGAAATTTTAGGTTACATGGTTAAATTACATTTGAAAGCTTGTAAACAGGAAAAAAAGTGTTGAAAATTTGATTTGTTAACTTCCACTCTCCCAGCATTTGTCCAGTGATGGTCATTTTTTTATATGCAATGACATGTTATGTGAAATTTTGTCTGATGTACTGGACAGGATAAAACTTTACTCATATCAAGTATTTCTTTTTTTGAACATGTTGACACAAATAAATTCTGCACACTTTTAAAAAAAGTTAAATTTAACAAAGACTAATATCATGAATATAGGAAAACAATGGTGGTATTTATCCTAGTAATAATACAATAGTAAAGTTATAGGTTGCACTTTGTAAATACAGCTGTTTCACAGGCCACGCCTCTTTTGGGGAGAAATATAATATTCATAGATATGTTAATTTGTTAACATACTGGTTCCCAAATATGATCTCTGTGTTTCATCTCATAGAGACATAACTTGAGAATGTTACCAGTATGGAAAAAAAGGGAAGCGCCTAAAATTTAGTTCTTAGGAGCTAAAAAAATGGTGGTAGGGGTAGTATAGAAATTTAGTATAAGTTTAAACTCTCAAAAGTTCAGGGCATATAAATGGTGAAAATATGCCGCACAGCCCCATATTTTGACCTTTGAATAAAATAGTAGTGCATATCAACTTTCCGTTCTAGGATATAATTTTTCACGAAACTTCCTAGTAAAATGGCACAGCTTTAGCCGCAAATATATGGAAAGCCCCAGCTGTCATATATTAGAGATTTACAAAACGTTATGGTGAAGCTTAAAATGTAAAGTTAAAAAAGCGTGATGTTGAATTGAGTCGTCAAAATGCTAACTCTAAATTACAATATGCTAAGTTGAATTTGCGCAATGTTGACTTGCAATGACAAGTGCTTTAGTCGTGATAGTATAATGATAAGTCACGATGTTGTGATGATATGCCAAACACACGTAACGTTGGGTTTAAAGTACATGATGTGAAGTTGACGTTGCATGATGTTAGCTTGCAGATGGATACTGCTCAGTCATCCACGTCGATAGCTATGATAACAAATAAAATGAATAGCTAAAATGTATGGTGCTGACTTGTTATTAATAAATGTTGAGCTGAGATAGTACGATGTTATATCATTGTGATATTACGATAGGTCTATCATGCAATCTATTGATTTAAAACACCATGATGCACAGTTGAAAGTACATGATGTTAAGTTAAGATAGCACGTTGTTATATCATTAGAATGTCACGATAGGCTTACCACACGATATGCTCGTTTAAAACTACACGACGTACAGTTGAAAGTACGTGATGTTGAGCTATGATAGCAATATCTTACATCATAATAATATCACGATAGGCTTGCCATACAATATGCTCATTTACAACTACACGATGTACAGCTGAAAGTACGTGTTGTTCAGCTAAGATAGCACGATGTTATATCATTATAATGTCACGATAGGCATATTATACAATTTGCTCATCTAAAATTACACCACGTACAGCTGAAAGTACGTGATGTTAAGCTAAGATAGCACGTTGTTATATCATTAGAATGTCACGATAGGCTTACCACACGATATGCTCATTTAAAACTACATGACTTTCATTTGAAACTAGGTGATGTTAAGCTAAGATAGCAGGTTGTTATATCATTTGAATGTCACGATAGGCTTACCATACAATATGCTCATTTAAAACTACACAACGTACAGTTGAAAGTACGTGATGTTGAGCTATGATAGCAATACCTTATATCATAATAATATCACGATAGGCTTGCCATACAATATGCTCATTCAAAACTACACGACGTACAGTTGAAAGTACGTGTTGTTGAGCTAAGATAGCACGATGTTATATCATTATGACGTCACGAGAGGCTTATCATACAATGTTTTGACTTGAAACTACACGATGTAAATTTGAAGTAGTTTGGTCTTGACTTGAAATAGTAAAATTTTAAGTTATAAAAACAGAACGTAAAGTCAAAATAAAACAATGATAGGATGACATATACTTGTGCAGAATTGAAGATTTTTGGTGTTGACTTCGAATATAGTACAAATATTAGATCGTTATGTTAAATTGAAAGACAATGATGATGCGTAAAACATTACAGAATTATGTGAATTGAAACTGCAATTCTATGGAAAAGAATGAGGGACAAATCCCCAGGATTTTTTCTTCTTCATTTGCAAGTTGATATTAATGAAATTTAACTCCGGAGTCAAAATGATATACAAAGAAAGTTTTCCATAAATTCATAAAGCAAAAGAATTACCCATCGCTATATATTACACTTGAATACAGTTTTGCTGTATATTTTACCTGTTTTGTTTGGATTTTTTTTATGATTAAAAACTAGACTTTTTTTATGAACAATATTTAAGAAAATATTCATCTATGTTGTGTGTTAATATATACAACATAATATTGTGCTTATAAGACTTATGATTGTGAGGGTCAAAGTTTACTCATATAAAATCACATCTATGTAAGAGTTATCGGAGAATTTGTATTTACCACTCCCGTTTTCCCCGAAATAGAACATAAGAATTTGGAGTCTTAATCTTAAAAAACAAAGATCAACTGATATGACAAATAATACGCTTAGCGTAGGACTGAGAGGGTCAGAGCTATATCAGAATGTGAACCCCCGGTCTTGTTAGAGGTATCTGAAAATTTCTCAATTTTCTTTTCCACGAAATAAAACAAAAGAATCTGAACTTAATCAAAAGCGATGCGATTACGATTTCCATAGAATGTCCGAGACAGTTTGTCGACTAGTTCGTTGAAAATTCGGCTAGGCAAGTAAAGTATGTCTTGTAACCAAGCAGGGTTTATTCATATTCATATCACACTTACATGTTCTCGTCCTGATATGCATGTAATATTTGCCACTGTACGTAAAACGCACCCCTTTTCCTCGAAATAAAACCAAAAAATCTGGACTTAATCAAAACCGATGCTATTTGGATTTCCATAGATTGTCTGAGACGGTTTGTCAAATAGTTTGTTAAAAATTCGACTAAGCAAGCAAAATATGTCTTGTACAAAGCCAAGATTTATTCATATTCATATCACACTTACATATTCTCGTCCTTATATGCATGTAATATTTGCCACTGTACACTAAATACAAATACATTTTCATCAATTCTTTTTTTATGAAAAGGAGCCTATTTTAAGCGTTCATCGATTTGACACCCTGTAATTCATGTTTATTCCTTCTTTATTTGCAAAATCGCTAAGTGACGGGTGCCACATATGAAACAGTACCTGCTTACCATTCTGGAGCACCGGTTTTCGATATGTTGCGCTTAATATACTGTTGTTTGGCTTTTGATCTTTTTCACTCTCGTTTATTTCGGTTGATGAGCTTTTGTCATGACATTGTCAGTTTGGTTAAGATTTTTACTATCCCTTTTGTATCTTTCGCCTTCTTTTATCCATTTTTGTGTATATTTTTCGATTCTCCCCTTCCCCTGAACAGTATAATAGATACATAAATGAAAACAGAAACCCTTTTCAACAAAAGGAGATCTACAAGTAATTCGACGTGACCGAAATTGTAAATTTCTTCCTCATTAGATATTTTGCCCTTAGGGTAGATCGGATGTCTTCCGCCATCTTAGGGAGCTACCATTTGATTTTATTTGGGGAGAAGGCTAGGATGAAATTTGAAAAAAGGCAGGACAGGAGTTTTGAGTGAAAAAAAAGGCAGGATGAGCAACTTGGCAAAAAAAAAAAGGCAGGATGACAATTTATGTAAAAAAAGTCAGAATAAACTAATAAAAAAATGCAGGACCGAATAGAGTAAAAAATAAAAGGCAGGACAGAGATTACAACTAAAAAAAGGCAGGATAAATTTTTCATCCTAGCCCCACCCCCATCTTTTCTATAAAAATCACATGGTAGCTCCCTTAGACTCTCATATAGTTCAACACAATCGGTCTAGATCTAAAAAAATATACACATTTTGAGAGAGGAATGTTATTCATATGTACTACTTTTCATCTTGATGAAGAAAATTATGAGATTTATCTGATTAAAATGACTATTTGTTTTTGAATACAGAACGTTTTTTGCATATGTTTTTCAACTTCTCCATATAGGGGAAATAACTCGGATAACATTATTTTTTTGTCGTTTTTTATTTTCTTTATTTTTTGCCATGGCATTGTCAGTCTGTTTTCGACTTATGAGTTTGAAATCCCTTTTGCATATTTCGTCTCTAATGATGGAATGTGTAGGGACTTTATCTATTTTGTTTTGTAGACAGAAAACGAGTCTCGTGATCCCAATTTTTATTTTTATTTTCTAACAACGAGTTTTCCATGTATAGTTTATACAAAATCTGACAATACTGCATAACCTGTAGCTTGCAAAATGCTCTGTGGCCCAAACTTTTATTATGTTTTCAAAAAGAATAAACTACATTTTCGCAAATAATAAAAAAAATCTACCGATTTCAATTTAGACCACACTCATGAAAACTATAAGAGAGAGAGAGAAACTGTTGACATCAAAAAACATATCTACTAATTAATCAAAGCAATACCAAAATCATTCATGGACTTTAACAATTTTTACAGATTTTTGATTTTTTTCTTTTTCTTTGAAAACACATATAGATAGAGAGAAGCTGCAAAGAACCAAGAAAATCATTATGGACAAGAAAATAAGTGACGGAAATCATGAGTTGGCTTCTTATTATAAGTTATAGGGGTCATTGTCCATTAATGACTTTACCAATTTAAAAAAATAAAATATTCTCCGAGTGGATATATACATAAACATGGGCACTATCTTACTTGGTGCTGGAAAAATGGTTGGCACTGCTGTAAATAATGTATTTTTTTTTTGAAGGTTGACGATTTAGACTGGAGGCTTTAAGTCAAATTTCATTAGGTTTCATATAGACTTTATGGATGAGCGAAAAGTATACAACAGAGTCTACCATACTTTATATTTGGGTTGGCCCCATGCAGTAGGATTCTTCCACCTATCAATTCTTTTTGTTTTATTTCGTGGAAAAGAAAATTAAAATTTTCAGATACCTCTAACAAGGCCGGGGGGTCACATTCTCATATAGCTCTGACCCTCTCAGTCCTATGCTTTAGCGTATTATTTGTCATATCAGTTGATCTTTTTTTTAAGATTAAGACTCCAGATTCTTATGTTTTATTTCGGGGAAAACGGAAGTGGTAAATACAAATTATCCGATAACTCTTACATAGATGTGATTTTATATGAGTAAAATTTGACCCTCACAGTCATAAGTCTTATAAGCACAGTATTATGTTGTATATATTAACACACAACATAGATAAATATTTTCTTAAATATTGTTAATAAAAAAAAGTCTGGTTTTTAATCATAAAAAAAAAAAGAAATCCAAACAAAACAGGTAAAATATACGGCAAAACTGTATTCAAGTGTAATATATAGCGATGGGTAATTCTTTTGCTTTATGAATTTATGGAAAACTTTCTTTGTATATAATTTTGCCTCTGAACTTGCAAATGAAGAAGAAAACTCCTGGGGATTTGTCCCTCATTCTTTTCCATAGAATTGCAGTTTCAATTCACATAATTCTGTAATGTTTTACGCATCATTATTGTCTTTCAATTTAACATAAAACGATCTTATATTTGTACTATATCCGAGGTCAACACCAAAAATCTTCAATTCTGCACAAGTATATGTCATCCTATCATTGTTTTATTTTGACTTTACGTTCTGTTTTTATAACTTAACATTTTACTGTTTCAAGTCAAGACCAAACTACTTCAAATTTACATCGTGTAGTTTCAAGTCAAAACATTGTATGATAAGCCTCTCGTGACGTCATAATGATATAACATCGTGATATCTTAGCTCAACAACACGTACTTTCAACTGTACGTCGTGTAGTTTTGAATGAGCATATTGTATGGCAAGCCTATCGTGATATCATTATGATATAAGATATTGCTATCATAGCGACTCAACATCACGTACTTTCAACTGTACGTTGTGTAGTTTTAAATGAGCATATTGTATGGTAAGCCTATCGTGACATTCAGATGATATAACAACATGCTATCTTAGCTTAACATCACCTAGTTTCAACTGAAAGTCATGAAGTTTTAAATGAGCATATCGTGTGGTAAGCCTATCGTGACATTCTAATGATATAACAACGTGCTATCTTAGCTAAACATCACGTACTTTCAGCTGTACGTGGTGTAATTTTAAATGAGCAAATTGTATAATAAGCCTATCGCGACATTATAATGATATAACATCGTGCTGTCTTAGCTGAACAACACGTACTTTCAACTGTACGTCGTGTAGTTTTAAATGAGCATATTGTATAGCAAGCCTGTCGTGATATTATTATGATAAAAGATATTGCTATCATAGCTCAACATCACGTACTTTCAACTGTAAGTCGTGTAGTTTTAAACGAGCATATCGTGTGGTAAGCCTATCGTGACATTCTAATGATATAAAAACGTACCATCTTAGCTTAACATCACGTACTTTCAATTGTACGTTGTGTAGTTTTAAATGAGCAAATTGTATAATAAGCCTATTGTGACATTATAATGATATAACATCGTGCTATCGTAGCTTAACATTACAAAATTTCAACTGTACCACGTGAAGTTTCAAGTGAGCATCTTAGCTTAACACGTTGCATCGTGTTGTTTTAAGTCAACAAATTGTATGGTAAACCTTTCGTTTCAATATAGTGGTGTAACATCGTGTTATCTTAACTTAACATCATGTACTTTCAACTGTGCATCATGGTGTTTTAAATCAACAGATTGCATGATAGACCTATCGTAATATCACAATGATATAACATCGTACTATCTCAGCTCAACATTTATTAATAACAAGTCAGCACCATACATTTTAGCTATTCATTTTATTTGTTATCATAGCTATCGAAGTGGATGACTGAGCAGTATCCATCTGCAAGCTAACATCATGCAACGTCAACTTCACATCATGTACTTTAAACCCAACGTTACGTGTGTTTGGCATATCATCACAACATCGTGACTTATCATTATACTATCACGACTAAAGCACTTGTCATTGCAAGTCAACATTGCGCAAATTCAACTTAGCATATTGTAATTTAGAGTTAGCATTTTGACGACTCAATTCAACATCACGCTTTTTTAACTTTACATTTTAAGCTTCACCATAACGTTTTGTAAATCTTTAATATATGACAGCTGGGGCTTTCCAAAATATGTTAATGAGTATGACACATGATAAAATTTGTAATATAAATAAAATGATTAACAGCTTGAACTAAAATAAGAAACTGATCACGTTACCCTTTTATCCAATGAGATGGAAGCTCGCGCAAGTCAGTTTTGCGCCCCGTGTATGACCGGCTGTCTGCGTTTTTCATTTAGAAAGTAAAGAAAAATGTCGAGACAAGCAAAAAGGATATAAAACATTATTCTAATGATAGTAAGTTTTGTTGTATTGTTAATTCTCAAGATATCAACCCAAATCAAAGTTATGCTGTAAATTTTATTATTAAATCAATTATTTAAACACAGTTTTAAGCACAATTGCCAAACACTTAACAGTGGCAGATCCAGGGAGCGTAGATAGTGAATGTCTCCTATTTGATCGCAAAATACAAATCTCATGTTTTTAACGATTTATATGAATTTTAGATTAAAATTGTCTAAAATGTGTTTGTCTTGCTCCGCTCGGTGGTATATACTGGAGTGAGGCACCCCACCCTCCCCAACCTTTAAATGAAATTAAATACAATTTTTGCAAAGGAACAATTTTGCAATTTTGTATTTATTATTTTCAGAACTGAAAGAAGAAACTTTAAGTATTTTTTTCAAGCTCTTTGAACTCGTAAAATTCCTATTTAACTTGAAATAAGGTATCTTGGCTAAAAGTTGGGTGTGTTGTGTTTATAAATGATTTATTGACTTATGTTATAAAGTGAAAATAAATAAATGTCTATGACCGTTCAAATATTTCAGAGGCGGATATCTTTCAAAAAATGGGGTGGAGCTTCAACCATGGAATAACATGAAAATGATTCTGTTGTACCATAGCTAAGCTCTGCCTTCTTTCCTTTAGATTCTAGTTGAGCTGCATATCTAATTATCAAATTATGGTACAACATCAAATTGTAGATAATATACCATGGTTTCCCCCCAACACACCTTTTTAGCAAATTATTTCATTAAAACATCAAAAGAAAAAATACAATTTATAGTACAAGGTCCTTTATAAATTTGAAAATATAGGCATAGAATGTTGAAGGTCAAAAACGCCTGAAAACGCGATATAAGATACATAAAACCCAATTTGATGTCAATTAAATTTTACAGCTTTAATATTCCTTGTTGCCTTTTAATGTATAAACCTAAAATTTGTCATAAATGTACAACATGTAGATAGATAAACACTTTAATAAAGAAAAAGTGATGAGCAGGACAAGTTTAAAAATAATTCAAATATCATAAAGATTGCTGAAATTTTCTGTCAACTTTTTATAGGAATATTGCCATGAAGATTTATCCCATATACATGTATATCCATTTTTGTGGAAAACTTGTGGGGATTAAAAAAAATGTAAACAGCAAAAATTAGAAGCAAGACAATTAAAAATAATTTTTATGCCCCATGTATGGACATTATGTTTTCTGGACTGTGCGTCCGTTCGTTCGTCCGTCCGTCTGTCCCTCTTCAGGTTAAAGTTTTTGGTCAAGGTAGTTTTTGATGAAGTTGAAGTCCAATCAACTTGAAACGTAGGACACAAATTCCCTATGATGTGATCTTTCCAATTTTAATGCCAAGTTAGAGTTTTGATCCCAATTTCACGGTCCACTGAACATAGAAAATGATAGTGCGAGTGGAGCATCCGTGTACTATGAACACATTCTTGTTAAGTCATGAATTACATTTTAGATTTATACTATGTAATGAATATTGGAGAGTGGACATTCATTTGCCTTTGTTGAAGGTGCAAATTTATGTATTTAGGTGTGTGACACAGGCTGTTAAGAGCACCTAATCAATCCCCTACCCACAAAGTGGGAGGGGACTTCAGGTTTGCACTCCGTCTGTCTGTCCCTCCATCAGTTCTGCAAATCAGTTTTCCATACAGGTGATGTTTTATAAAGTCTGAGTAGCAGCTGCAAGCTCTTGAGTACCGAATGAGTTGGGAAATGTATATCCCATACATGTATGCAGGTGAAGTTGGTATATTGCTACTAAGGTGGGGGAAATGGATAATTTCAAAATTAAAATCGTCTTGTTTGTCATAGATTCTGGTAATGAGATGACCGTTTATGTCAAGTTCGAGGCATAAGTCTAAAATGAGGCGGAAGAAGCCGTGTCTGTTGTTTCTTTAATTTCTAGTTCTGGAGGATATATTAATCGAACCCAATCAGAAAAGAAAATTTGGATTGTTAATGGAAAGAACACCATCATAATATCTGAATGTGAAATTAAATGATCTGGCTTCTTTGATCTTCTTGTTTTTGACAAGTGTCTGAAGGAACTCCGACTCATATGAAAAATCTGTGCTCCGAAACATGGGTAAGCAGATCCGCATGTGGCACCCGTCGTCTTGCTCGTGTCATTACAAACCCGTTGATAAGTATACTTCGGTAGGTCACATTCAAGGAAAAGAAGCTGTCATTCTTGAAGATATTGATTTGATATTTGTTTTTTTTATTTTATCATGGCAAGTTACAAATCAAGTTCGAATTTTGTTCCGGTCTTATGATTTTGTGCAGAGTTATTGTCCTTTGACTTTGAAAATTCACTAAAATAATCAGTTTTCCTCACTTTTTTTGTCATTCTTGAAGATATGGATTTGATAATTAGTATATAGCTTTATCATGACAAGTAACAGTTCAAGTTTGAATTTTGTTCTGGTCTGATAATTTTGTGCAGAGTTATGGTCCTTGGGCTTAGAAAATTCACTAAAATAATCAGTTTTCAACACTTTTTTGTCATGCTTGAATACATTGACTTGATATTTGTTATATAGTTTACAATGACAAGTTATAGATCAAGTTAGAATTTTGTTCCAATACAATGATCTTTTTAACCGGTAGGGGACTATGTATTGCCATGCAATACTCACAGAATGCTTGTTTTTTTAAAGTCGCAGAATTACATATATAGAGATTTCAATCTGGGGTCAGCGATGACATAAACTGTATAAAGCATTTTTAGATCACCTGGCCCAAATGGCCCGGTGAGTTTTTTTAATCACTTGGCGTCTGTCGTTGTCATCGTCTGTCGTTGTTAACTTATACAAAAATCTTCTCCTGAAACTGCTAGGACAAATTTAACTAAACTTGGCTAAAATCATTATTGGGGTATAAAGTTTAAGAAATGTGTCTGATAACCCCACCTGCCAACCAAGATGGCCAACTTGGCTAAAAATAGAACATACGGGTAAATTTCAAGATTTGTCTATGATTTCGAAAACCACTATAAATAGATAAAATCTGACAGAACAAAATGTTTAGTATGTCGAGCTCTACTATTTGTTCTATATGTCAAAACCATCATAAGACTTATGGGAGTTATTGCCTTGAATGAAAAAATTACCTTTTTTCTCAATTTTGCTTATTTTCTTGAAAACTATAACATGTATAATAGATAGAGAAAACCTTAAAATACCAGAATGATCAGGAAGACAAGTTCTACAAATAAGTCTAATGGTCGAAATCATTAGTCAATTCCTTATTTGAGTAAATTATTGCCTTTTAATTTCTATTTTACCATTTTTTGTGTATAGATCTTCATTATCATAATAAATATTAAGATAGAAACTTAGACAAGCAAAATGATCGGCAAGATAAGATCTTCAATTACATTAATGGAATCGTGTTATTGTCCTTAAATGTTGATTTAAAATTGTCTGTTTACATGGTTTACTTTACAAAATATATTATGAAACTTGTAGGTAAAATTTTACCAGACTTGGCTACAATCATCATTGGAGTATCTATTTTTTTGTAAAATATGTCCTCTGACCCCGCCTGCCAACGAAGATGGCCGACATGGCCAAAAATAGAACACAGGGTAAAATGCAAATTTTGTCCATTATTTTGAAAACTGTTATGAATTGAGAAAATCTGACAAGAGCAATGTTGGAGAGTGTCCTCTGTAGAATATGCACTTAGACCAAGGTCAACCACACAGGCTCTTTAGAGCCTATAGTTTTTTAGAAGTTAAAGAACTGGATGCTTTTTACATTCTATTTCTATGCAGATATATAATGTTACGAAGTTATGTCTGTCATATGTACATGTCCTTGACCTGATTTTCACTGTTGAGTTACTGATTAGAAATTTTATGAGAGTTTTTTTTTTTGTTAGGTTCTTCATTAATTAAGTGTCAATATTGATTGAAAGCTGTACACGTTGGCTAGCAGGGTTTATCTGATTTTGGACTCATTATTATGGTTCATTGGTTAATGTTTGGCTGTTTTAATTAGGTTTATGTATAATTTGCTACAAGCAATAGGATAACTATATTTGGTGAATCGCAGGATTGCAATGTGAACATGTCATAAATTGTGTTATGTTTATGTTTATATTCTTTTTATTTTAAAAGCACTTGTTACATTTTATAATGATGTTTGAAATGGCTGTTAGTAGGCTGTTTAGTCTTTTCTGAAGATTTTTGTATTCCTTTTTGGAAACTATTTATGGGCTATAGCTATTTAATTATCAAAATTTAGCACTATTTAGTTTCTGGATAGGTTGTAATTGTTCAACTGGATTAAGCTATTACTTTTAGAAATTATTAGAATTGCATGAATTTTTATTCCACAAAAGGCGGTCTAGTATATCTCGTAGTTCTTAGTTTTGACTGTCATTATTTGTTTTTATTTATTCTTATTTTATGTTTTTAATGATTTGAATGTTGGCGATTTAGGCAAACAGGTGGTACTTGTTTGAAAGATTCCGAAACTGTAGAACAGGGTACTTGTTAAAATTATTCAGAAGTTGTGTAAGTTGGCGAACAGGTTTATGGGATTATATCTATATATCCCTTCTGAATAAGTTTGTTTAAAGGTTTGTTAGCTTTGAGGTGAATGACAACGTTTTGGTGTTTTGTATAGAATATTACCATATGAGATTGGATGTACTTGAACATGACATATAAGATGTCTGCATGTTGATTTATTTTATGAATTATGTTTGTGTATCAATGATAAAATTTAGTCAATGTTTTGACTAGTTTGTGATAATGAAAACCCTGGTGTAATAATTTTCAGTAATACAGAGATTTCTTTCGTTAAAATCAAATGCATTGTTACAAACACAAGTGAAACGAAGAAGTTGTTATATATAAATACCATCAAATATATTTTAAGTTGGCGAACATGCGTTATGTTTAGAATGTAAGCAAACAGTGGTACTGTTAAGAATGTTTCAAAGTTGAAGAATTTGAATAACAGGGTACTATTTAGATTGCTTTAAGAAGTTTGTGAACATGGGCACTGTTTAGAATGTTGGCGAACATGGGTACTGTTCAGAACGTTGGCCAACAGGGGTACTGTTCAGTATGTTGGCGACGTTGGCGAACAGAAGTACTGTTCAGAATGTTGGCGACGTTGGCGACATTGGCGAACAGGGTACTGTTCAGAATGTTGGCGACATTGGCGAACAGGGTACTGTTCAGAATGTTGGCGAAGTTGGCGAACAAGAGTACTGTTCAGAATGTTGGCGACGTTGGCGACGTTGGCGAACAGGGTACTGTTCAGAATGTTGGCGACGTTGGGGACGTTGGCGAACAGGGTCCTATTCAGAATGTTGGCGAACAGGAGTACTGTTCAGAATGTTTACGACGTTTGCGACAAGGTTGGCGGGTTGGCGAACATTTCCCCAATCCTGTACCAGCCTGCTCTTTTGACCGCAGGTCTGGACACTCATTCCGAAGATGTCCTGGCTTATAGCAGTGATAACAAAGCCCTTCTCGCCCAGACCCCGATAGGGAGGGCTTCTGATTGGGACCTTCCCTAAACTTTGGGCATTCCGTTTGAAATGCCCTCTCCCAACAGTGGTAGCATTCTCCTGCTCCTGGCCGTCCGCCCGGTGAGGGTTTCTTGCAGCAGGGCGTGAGAGGAGTTTTAAATTGTTCCATCATGTCGTCCAGTTTTCATGGACCTGACCAAGTTTTTGTCAAACTTCTTATCGGACTCTTCCAACTCCGCTTTCCATACACTGCTTGGGCCCTCTCCGGGGCCATGGTAGCCTTACATGGGTAGGCCTGCTGTCCATAGCTCGCCCTTGCGGTGACCCCTTGTGGGGCACCGGTGTGTAACCTGATTATACCGACCCTGGGGTTGCCTATCTTCATAGGTACGGGCTGGGGTTTGCCTTGTGTCCTCGCCCCTATTGTCTTGCCTATCTCCATAGGTTCGGGTTGGGATCCGCCTAGGGTCCTCGCCCTAGTGCCACTTGCCATACCTACTACGGGGTGTCTCATACTGCCCCCACCAGTGTTCGTTGGTTGGGTACCAGATGCCGACCCCTGACTTGTATAATTACTTGCGTGACCCATGGGCTGACCCCTGGGATAAGAAGGTGTGCCCCCGTTGGTTGGGGCACTCTTGTCCCACGCACTGTCTTCGCACGGCCAATACGGCTTGTACCCAATGCTACCCCCGGGGTGAATGGATGTTACTTTGGGTTGGGTCACCAGTGTTGTGGTGGCCCCACTCTTTGCGGCAACTGTAGCCCCGTCCCAATTCCCTGGGGTCTTAGGCCTAGCTCCAGCATCCCAGGATATGGACTACACTCAAAGAAGGCAGAGTCCATCTGGCTGGACCCTCCCTCGGACTCGGTTACAAAGCCCTTGCCCTCCCTTATGTCTATTATTTGCTCCCCAGTTTTATGCCTGTACCTGGGAGCTGGAGTAACTCTTTAAAGGTGCAAGTGTTTATGTTTACAACCAACATGTGTAACTGTAAATCACTGACAACAATTGATAACAAAGTTTTATTTAAAGAATAAACAACAACAAACAACACACTTAATACCACAAATTATTTATATAATAGCACAATACTTCTGCTTCGGGTAACCCGTCCTTCTGGTCTGCGGTTAACGGAAGTAAACAAAACAACAACAATACGTCTGCTAACCCGTCATTCTGGTCTGCGGTTAACGGAAGTAAACAAAACAATAACAAGTCGACTGGTACCCTGTCCCTTCTGGGCCTCAGTGAATATCAGTTTTTCAAAAGTCAATAAAACCGCATATTTACCTCATCAAAAGACAGAAATTGTATAGTATCCAGCAGCCAAACTGTGTAAACATACATCATAGAATCAATAACAACTGACAAAACAATTCAAACAAACATACAAAATAATCTAACAAAGACAACAACACAAAAGTGTAGTGAAATTGACAATGACGTCACCAAAAAAAGTTTTTGTCGTTGATAGAACATACTGTTTATAGTATACACTTTCTCAATAAAGTAAAAATTAAGTAAATATTAAAACAAGGGTAAACAAAATAGAAAAACACTGTAAAAACCGTTTGTGTCCGAATTCCACCTGCACCAGGAATGAGTTAAAAGTCAAAAACCCGATGGCGGGATACACAAATACTCAGTCACGTCAAAAATCATACTACCAAAAGAAGCATAATAACACGAGGACAAATAAAGGGAAAACTGTAAAGTAAAGATAAAGATACACAACTGCAGTACCTACATTAATAAACTAAAGACCATCTTGTATTATTCGTTAAGTAGACACTGAATATTCATCTATTAGGTTTTGGTACTTTTCGACGGACGTTTTAGAAAAAAGACGAGAAGACGTACTTTGACAAAACCCTGGCTCATTAATGTTTTGCTGAGACACCAGTGACGTTTTACAATATCTTAGTAGCAACTGCAAGCTCTTGAATATCGTATGAGTTGAGAAATGTAAATTCCATACACGGGTGAAGTTGTTATACTGCGTCAAAGGTGAGAACAACTTATACTTTCAAAATTAAAATCGTCTCGTTTGTTATAGAGTCGGGTACTGAGATCTGTTGTCAAATTAGGGTTAATGTCTAGAAATGATGCGGAGGAAGCTGTATCTGTGGTTTCCTATCCTCTGGTTAATGAGGATATATTAAAGGGATCCGATCTGAAATGTTTGGATTGTTAATGGAAAGAACATAATGAATATACCTGTATGTGAAATTAAATGATCTAGCTTCTTTGATCTTCTTGTTTTTACAAGAGTCTGAAGGAACAAAATTAGGGCAAGTAAGGGACAAATAAGTGACTTCATTTGAGAATGGGACAGGATTTATAAGCAGCAAATCCGATTACCGGAATACAATGTACATCAACGTATATGCACATTTAGAAACGTGCACGTGAGGAACATTCAATTATCCCCCTTTGTTATATTTCAAATTTTAATCGGCCGTGTCACATTTGTTTTGTGTTCACTGATTTACTAAGTATTTAACAAAATAGGAAAATATTATTTGTGTATGTACAGCTTGACAATAATATATAGAACTAACGATCGACAGTTCATCTAATTTGTAATTGTAGGATATTGCATGAAAAGCAAAATCACAATTTACAAACATTAAACATATCCAGTAAGAAAATTATCTGTATCTTGATTTCAATAAGTGAAAAAAAAAAAGAAAAGAAAGACAAATCCAAATTTCGCCATTTTTTTTAGTTAAAAGAGGTGGTTGTAAAGCAACGGAATTATTTGAAGGGAAGTTAACTGATAATCAATTTTTATCACCTAATCTTGATTCAAAATATTATATATATATGTAGATGCAATGCACATATAACTTAAACACGATGAAGGCAGATGTATGACATAAGTAGATGTGGTATGGTTGCCAATGAGACAATTATTTACCAGTACCATAGGACAAGGATTGCAAGAACTACAGGTCACCTTACGACTTTCAACAATGAATAAAAACCTTACCTTGTTGAAGATTTTAAAGGCACTAGATTAACAAAATGTGAAGCAAATCAATAGGAAAACTACACATACAAATCAGAAGATCTGGTATGGTTGCCATTGATACAACACTTTACTAGAGACCAAATGAAGTCGAAGTAAGCAATTATAGGTCAACGTACGTCCTTTAACAATGATAAAAACACATACCGGATAGAAAACTATATAAGGCCCCAAAAGACAAACGTAAAACAGTTAAAATAAGAAATCTAACGGCATGATATATATACAATTCAGAAACGAAAAACTAACATTATAAAGAACAACAACCACTGAATAAGACACTTCTGACTTGGAACAGGCACATTCAGAATAACATTTAATGAACAACAAACATGTCAGACGGCAACCAACTGTTGGAATTAATATATTTGGCTTAAAACAGAACAAATATGGTGGGCTTAAACAGGTTTGCGAGCGCTGAATCCTCCCATAACGTGCTACGTGGATGTATCATCACAAAATTAGAAAAAAAAATACTGTAAAAATCAGTGAAAACAACTATTTAGCTTTCTCCTTTACTTATAGTAATTAAGTTGTGTTTAAAGTTTGTAACATAACTTTTACTACAAATAACACATACATTTAAAATTATCAATGATCCGAGTTAATAGGGTCAAAGTCAGATGAAGCCTGCAAATCAGACATTTTCAACTTACTTATTTAATAAACCAACTATAGTGGCCCTTTCGCTTATCGGATCTGAAAAAATAGATCAAACCCGAAAAATTAACACTTTGCTATGATCCATGAAAAAGGTCAAGGTCAGATGAAACAGATCAGTCGGACATGTACAATTTGCATTCCTTCCACACATCAAATACAGTTGACCTTTTCTTATAGGATCTGAGATACAGATTTGACCACGAAAATTTAACTTTGATCACTGATCCATGAAATAAGTTCAAGGTAAGGGAACCCTGTCTGACTGACATATACACATAGCAAGGATTCCATATACCAAATATAATTACATGTATCCTATTACTCATAATAACTGTGTATTTAACATGCCAAAATGTTACAATAAGATTACACAGCAATCATAACAACCAATACAGTTTGCCCAAAAGATGAAAACTTCGTAATATAAGGCATCTTAGTATGAAGCCTCCAGTTCTTCTACACTCTGAAATATAAAGCTGTTTTCACACAATTAATGCCGCCACCGCTGGATAGTAAATCCTGCGACTTCACTTGCAGTCGATACAAAAACCTTGATGATACCTAACACTGATCAAAGTGATTCACGAGAAACCAACATCAATATACAACACACAGATCATCAAGTAGACACCATACTAAATTAACAATACAAACACAAACTGTAACATCAATATACAACACACAGATCATCAAACAGACACCATACTAAATTAACAATACCAGCCCAAGCCGTAACATCAATATACAACACACAGATCATCAAGCAGACACCATAATAAATTAACAAAACCAGCACAAGCTGTAACATCAATATACAACACACAGATCATCAAGCAGACACCATACTAAATTAACAATACCAGCACAAGCTGTAACATCAATATACAACTCACAGATCATCAAGCAGACACCATAATAAATTAACAATACCAGCACAAGCTGTAACATCAATATACAACACACAGATCATCAAGCAGACACCATACTAAATTAACAATACCAGCCCAAGCCGTAACATCAATATACAACACACAGATCATCAAGCAGACACCATAATAAATTAACAATACCAGCACAAGCTGTAACATCAATATTCAACACACAGATCATCAAGCAGACACCATACTAAATTAACAATACCAGCCCAAGCCGTAACATCAATATACAACACACAGATCATCAAGCAGACACCATACTAAATTAACAATACCAGCCCAAGCCGTAACATCAATATACAACACACAGATCATCAAGCAGACACCATAATAAATTAACAATACCAGCCCAAGCTGTAACATCAATATACAACACACAGATCATCAAGCAGACACCATACTAAATTAACAATACCAGCACAAGCTGTAACATCAATATACAACACACAGATCATCAAGCAGACACCATACTAAATTAACAATACCAGCACAAGCTGTAACATCAATATACAACTCACAGATCATCAAGCAGACACCATAATAAATTAACAATACCAGCACAAGCTGTAACATCAATATTCAACACACAGATCATCAAGCAGACACCATACTAAATTAACAATACAAACACAAACTGTAACATCAATAAGAAGAAAATGAAGGCAAATATTCTCCTGTTTCGTAAGAAGGGGCATTAGAAAAAGATATGATATTTTATCAACTTTACAGTCTGTTAATTTTCTTATATAAAATAGGAGATTTGGTATGATTGCCAATGAGTTAAATATCCTCCTAAGTCTTAATGACGTAAATTCAAGAAACTAATATAATTAACCGTACGACTTGCAACAATGACCAACACAAATAATTAACCATATCATTATTGGTTTCACCATCTTGCTTTATATTCACATGACACTAACTATTGCAAAGCGAAAAACAATGAAAACTTCCACATATGTATTTGTTTTCCTTTCTTAGTGTGACGCGGTGTGTTGTCGCCTCATAACCTTTTCTATCTCCTTGATTTTAGATTTGTGCTTAGTGGTGACTTGATAACGATCAAATAAAAAATTTGTACAATGAAAACACCTTTCAGTTTACTCAACAACTGTGTTAACACTAGCTTTTTCGGTTAAGTATTGTTATAAATTTCTTCATTTTCCTTTACTAATCAAAATAACGTTTCAGAAAAATATACCAAATGATTTGTTTTATCTTGCACTGCCAATAACGTCAAATTTCCTTATTTCAACATCATAAGCTTTACAAAAATTACTCCGGTACCCAATTCTATGATTCATTGTTCACGATGTTTGCCCGTTATATGTTGTCTGATCTGTTTTGCACTGTTGATTACTCTTATCCCGTTTAAATTTTAATGAAGCAAGAAGCTTAAAATTTTGTCTCAACCGTTTATCAAATGTAGCATATATAATAAACGGATCAGCAACTTCAATTAAATAATATAAAATCTTTCTGCAATTCGTAGAATTTGAAGTTCAAGCTCCGTCAAACATTAAAAAACAAGAAAAGGGAAAGATAACTTACTTCAAACAATATAGTCGAGTGACATTAACCATAAAATTTCATTTTAATGCACCCATCTAACATACGGCTAAATCATATACCATTTGAAAGCATATCATATGTGAGGTTTTTTTTGCCCGGTCGTCAAATATTCGACGTATGGTGCCATTTCTGTTAAATCACGATGAAAGTTCAAGGACGGATAATTTCTTATTTTACAAGACGCCAGCATTTTTGCATATTCTGTCTTCTAAATAATGAAATTATGTGTGGAAATATGAAAATCTTTTAGAACAGTGACTATTAGTCAATTATAAAACGCACTATAAGATATAAATGATGTATCTTTAATAGATAGCGCCTTTTGCCAGAAATTCCAGTGAAAATGATAAAAATGATTGAAAACCAAAATATTTGTCAGTCATTCAATTGTTAATCACTATAAAACTTAATAACATATTTCAGTAAGTGCTAAGAACGTTTTTTACATCATCAAAATACTGCAATCACATTTCTGGCTAATTACACAGCAATCATAACAACCAATACAGTTTGCCCAAAATACCGCCATCTGCAAACAGATAGCATTTAAGCTGTTTTACGCTAATAAAATGTATTTAATTAATATTATGTTAAAGAAAAAATGCAAAATGTTTGCAGAAAACAACACGCGGGATTATGCTTTTAAAGGAATTTAGGAGCTAAACTTTGATATTTCAAAATGTAGTTAAACTGCCAACCTGTTAAAACTCATCTATCTTTTTGTTATTTTTTTTTAATTTCGTGTTATCATTCAAAGAAATAAAGTACTTTATATATAGATATTACGCTAGCCCCAAAAATAAATACATAAATAGTTAATTAAAAAGTAGGTTAGTTGATTAATGAAAAGTTGAATTTCAAATATTTCTCTTATAAAATTAAAATTTGTTTTTCTTGGTTGCTTCGTGCATCGACGAAAGACGTGAACACTATTATATTCTAGACCCTGAAAATGCACTTTTGCCTGTCCGAAGTAGGAAACCGTATACAAATACGTAATGTTCTTGTAAAAAATTGACAGGTTGCAGTTACATGCAGTTGCATGTTGTATTTGGCAAAAATGTTCGGAATCTGGGATCCTCAATGCTCTTCAACTTCGTACTTTATTTGGCCTTACAACTTTTTGATTCGAGCTTCACTATTGACATGAATTTTCATTGATATGGTCATACGTATAAATTAACTGTTTGCAAAACAATGCATTTTGCGAAATACTACAGATTTTCTACCCCGGGAATAGAAAACCTAAGCTGTGTTTGGCAAAACCTTTCAGAATTTTGGGCCCTCAATGATCCTCAACTTCTTGCTTTATTTGGCCTTTTTACAGGTTTTGATTTGAGCCTCACTAGTGAGTCTTTTGAGGTCAAAACGCGCGTCTGACATTAAAACATTTTAAGTCTGGTATCTATGAGGAGTTCATTGACATCAACTTACAGTCTATATCTTTTTATTTGAATATTCTAGCAAGTCGCAACAATTATAGTTATAAGACTTTCTAAATAGCAAAATGTTTACATGTAGAATAAAAAGATTTAACGAAATAAATTACTGTGTAGGTGTCACACCAACAATTTAACCGATCATCACCAAGAACGTTTTGTGAAAGTAGGCAACCTCTGGCAAAACAGAGCACTTCTCATATTGCTGCGTTAAGCCCTTTGTTGTTGACCTGGCAGCGATTGTTTGGCGATTTTCACACTTTATTTTCATACTAGAGAGGAGCAAGGTTAATTCTAATCGCGTTATTTTTCTAATCACAACAGTCGGGTAAATAAATTGGTTGCCAAAATTAATTGATTTGAAGTTTTGTCTTTTTCCAAACTACATTATAATGAAAATCCATAAAACTTTATCCAAACAATAACATGAATAAGTAAAATCTTTTCCTTTTTACATTCCAATGCTTTGAGACTATAATCTGTTTGGTTTTCTAATGGTGCGAAGATCTCATAACCGCAATAAGTGTCTGATATTAGTTGATATAAACACCCATACAAAATGGTATGTTTAAATGTGAGAAAAACAAGCTTTGAAATGAGATAACTTAAGAGCAGGCTTGTTATGGTCAATTGTAATTATTTGCTATTTAACTCTATTTTAATTTGTTTATCATAAATAAAATCCCTTCGAAGTAGGAGGAGTATTACAAAGTTTTTTTTATACTAATAGATATACATATGAATTGAAAGAACAAAACCAAATGGGCGTAGGGATAAGATTATTTCTACATTTCCTATGAGCACACATATAACACCATAACCAAAGCGATAAACGAAGGAAAAACAACAGTCCTCAAAACATTACACCGAAATGTACGAACACTTCCTTAACCCGGTTGTGAATGAAGTTGCTCAGGAAGGGTAATCATTCTTCCACAATATCAATTTTCTGTCATTACTGATAAAACAACTACATTTGTAAAATAGAATGTATAATGTGATAACAATTGAATATCCGGATTTGTGATAGTAATGCGCGTTGCATACAGTAGTCATTCGAATATTGAACGAGAATAAACTTCTTGATATGTTTTTCACTTTGAAGATCGACAAAACATATTTGGCTGCATATACCGTGTATATTCAACAGGTACTTCTATCACCATTTTTTTTTAATATGGAAAATTATTTTCTCCTGGTATTGACAACAATCGATGTGTTATCTAAACAATGAAAATCAAATTGATTTCTATTTGCAGACGGTGTTATTTAGGGCAACTGCAGAAGCTTTCATAGAAGGCTTTTTTCCTGAACAATTTGATATTGATTGCAGTTTGAAATGAAGAAAAAAAAATCCATTCACCTATAAACGATACATAATATTCTATTCCTGACATACAAATATTGATACCTAATGAAATATTTTGCTTTACGCGCAATTTTATCATTTTTTAAATATTTTTTAAGAATTGCATTTTTCTGCAAATATTGCGCAATAAATATTTTAATGTGCATTCAATTTGGAATTATGGTATTCTGTTCTATTATATCTATATGAGTTTAAAAAAAAAATATCATACAAGAACCAGCAAAGAGCATTTTATTTAATTCTTATGAATTTTGGGAATGTCCATTCCTGACCTTTGACCTTGATTTAACAAAAAATGCACCGTACAAATTATTGACGACCGCGCAAAAAAGAAAGTACAGATGATAAGCTTTCGAATGATATATAATATAGCCGTATGTTAAGTGGGTGCATTAAAGTCGTTAACTAAGCGTCTTTTTCAAAAATGTCACCCGCCTCCTACGGAAATTGTAAAAGCAATCTTTGTCATTTTTGCAGTAACATTTGTTTCAGTAACCGATACATATTGACGAAGTCGCCGTCTTCGTCGGGCAATTACATTTTTTCCAATCAATATATACATCACGAGTAACACCCCAGTATACAATAGAAATAAACAAATATTAAAACTATAATAGACAAGCGAACATTTCGATGGATTAGAAGCAGTTATTGGACATACTACGCCAACCATATTTTTACTGATGTTGACATTTTCGATATCAATGAGTAACGCCTGTGGTCACGAAAAGAAATATTCCAATTAATACGCATGCAATGATGAAATAATGAATGTTCTGAAGGGAAATCTGTTTCTTCGTCGGTAAGCAAACCTGTCTGAATCTATGTACTGTAGGTAACAATACTAAATGTTCAGAATACATGATTCCAAAAATTAGTAATGCTGTGAAAATTTTACAAAGCCTTCGTTCTTCAAATCTATAATAATTAACAATTCGAGCTATATTGAACGGTATTCAAATCGTTCAACCAATGCAAGATTCATTATAATAAATCTGTAAACTGATTTAAAGTATTTCAATCCATATATAACCAAAACTGTTAAATTTCCAGGTATTCCAGTCAACAATAGCATACAAAGAAATACGACAGGTGCAATGAAATCCCAAATGTATGTCCAGTTCAAATAAAGTTCAGATGCTGTTGTTTCATTCATTTTATTATTATTATTCTTTTTTAACTAATTAGGACTTTCACTAACGACGAGGAACTGGTAGAGCAACAGGTAAATCTTCATTATGGGTACACTTTGTTCATAGGGAATTACCCCGTGAAACATTTATCAGAGTCATTACTGAATTTTCCTGACCACTGTTATCAAACAGGAAGTATTTGTTTTAAATTCCTTAAGTTACATTTGTATTAGAGTGTCTTTATTGAATTATTACCGATCTGATTTACAACCGTTGTTCTCCGAATTTAAATGTTCTAATAATAACAACTTTGGGCATGTTAATCTCTTTGATATAATACTCAAAATGTCATCAAAATATTTTAAAACTTAGGTTCTGGCAGTTGTAGAGATTAACAAGATTTAGTTAACCTTAACGAAATATTTGTACAGACGACCACGGATATTTTCAAAATGTCGTTACCACAATCATGTTTTCATTTTCTTGATTATTACATCACCAAGCGTGACTAATCATCGGTTTTGAACCTACAATGATCAACACGACGGGTGCAACTAGTGGAGCAGGATTTACTTACCCCTCCTGAGCATCTGAAATCATCTAAGGTTTTAGAGGCGTCCGTGCGTGTTGCTCAGACTTTTACATATTTTTTCTTTGTTCTGTTTTGTGTACTTGTTTGTCTTTTCGTCTTCTTTTGTTTGTTTTTTCACGGCATTGTCAGTTTCTCTCGATTTATGAACGTCCCTTTGGTATCTTCTGTATCATTTTTTTAATAAACTTTCTATTCAAAATTTAGAAATTATTAAAAAGACTTAGGTTCAAACTCCCGCAGGAAAAGCTACATTTGTAACCTTAGTCGGATTGGGATATGCTTCTTTGGTTCCCGTTGGTTATGTATCTCCTCAAATCAAGGTTTTCATTTTTGTTTTGTTTTAGCATTTCTGATACAGGTAAATCCAGGAAAGCGCTTAGGACGCACCAAATTTATGAGGTTAATTTGCATATTATGTTACAAGTTAAAGATGTTTGTACGTATGACTTATGTTGAAATAAATATAAAACATATAATGTTTGACACTCTGTATTATTTGATGGTTGGTACGAGTATAGTTCCTGCTCAAACTGAAAAGACACTGCCCAAATCATAAAAAAAATCCAAAGCAAATTGCATGAATAATAGCGATTTCACTGATTTGAAAATAGCTAAAAAATTAACGTAATAATAGCGATTTCACTTATTTGAAAATAGCTAAGAAAATAACGTAACGTTAATTTGTTAGCTATTTTCAAATCAGTGAAATCGCTATTATTCATGCAATTTACTTTGGATTTTTTTTTAATATTAATATTAATATTGATATTGAAAACAACACTTTTTATATTGTAAGCTTTCGAAGCACATTTCTGGATTTACTTTCATCAGGAACGCTCAAAGCCAAATATTTGAAAACCAAGGATATATAAGTATTGAAACATACGAAGGCCTATATGACCGAATGGTAACTAAAAGAAAGCAAAATCTTTCCAAGGTCAATTTTGCCCGGAGGTTTGAATAGTTTTTTTAAATTTCCGATCAGAAAGTGGACGTTAAATCGATATCTCGCGAATGTAACATGTGTAATGTACCAAGCTCTCTGCACTAGAATCCTTGTAATAAGTCTGTTATTGTGACACTGTCCCTATCTAACATACAGCTTTTTTGTGTAAAACCATAGGCTTGACAGGGGTATAGCAGTATGGTCATCCCTGGAATTCTCCCGTCCGGAATTAAAACTCTCGTTAATTAAAGTAAGGCGTCCGTTTGTCTGTGCAGGATGTATATATAACCAATCACATTCAGTCGGAATTGGGACAATAAATCCAATACATCGTTTAGGGTGAGTGCTATGCTTTTGCAAGTAGGATAAACCTTGAAACAACTCTTTGATGGCTTCGTAAGAGGTCTGTTGCAGAAAATTGTGTTTGCACTTATCAAACATACCCGCAGTTTTCAGTGGTCGTCCACATTTCCTACCTTTCATCCCAGCCAACTTAATATACAGACCTTACCTATTGTAATAATTGTAAAGTTGTTCTCGTCCTGAATATGCATGACATATTGTAATTAATTTTTAATCAATAAATATGATTTGTTAATGTGCCAGTCAAAATTTACAAATCAACCTAATTTACAGAACCTACCTATTATATTCATTGTTTGTTTCCTTTTGTCCTGAATATGCATGCAATATAATTTAAAACTCAACTTAAAAGGAGAAAAAAATCTAAAATTAAATGTGTATTAAATACACATAACGGTTTGTATAAATTAATGTTAAATTTCTTTTTTATTTGAATATACGGCATTGGATTTTTGTATACATAAAATATAATTTTCTTTTTTGTGAAATTCTTTGATATTGAAAAGCAAAAATGTGTATCTTTCTAGGTCGCAAATATCATTTCGATTAACACTGTAGAAAGAAAAAGATATAGTAATTAAATATTTGTGTAAAAAGTCAAATAACAAATAGCAAAATCAAAAGCTAAAACACATCAAACGAATGTAAAACAACTGTCATATTCCTGACTTGGTACAGGCATTTCCTTATGTAGAAACTGGTGGATTAAACCTGGTTTTATAGCTAGCTAAATCTCCCACTTGTATGACAGTCGCATAAAATTCCATTATAATGACAACAGTGTGTGAACAAAACAGACATAAAAGGTAAAAATGTCAAAAAAGGGGTACAGCAGTCAACATTGTGTTATAATCTTAATCATTATAAAAACAAACAAATATGTCAACAAAGAAAAACAAAATGGCATGTAGACAAAGCACATAAGCAAAAATTAAAGACAAGAATACAATAGCACTAAAACACAATGGCGGGATGTATAAGTACCCAGTAAACAGTAAAGTTAATAATTTACAAAGACAAATAAAAGAACATTATAACACGTTATTAAGATGATAAACAACGTCAGTACCTAGAACCTATACTTTAAGACCATCATGTATTATTTGTTAAGTTGATACGGAATATTTATCAACAAGGTCTTGGTACATTCTGATGAACTTTTTTAGAAAAAGGACGAGACGTTCTTTGACATAACCCTGGTTCATCAACTTTCTGCTCAGACACTGGTGACGTTTTATAAAGTCTGAGTAGCAGCTGCAAGCTCTTGAATATCGAATGAGTTGGGAATTGTATATCCCATATGCAGGTGAAGTTGGTATATTGGTGGGGGGAATTGATAATTCAAAACTAAAATCGTCTCGTTTGTCATACATTCTGGTACTGAGATGACCGCTTATTTCAAATTTGAAGTATAAGTCTAAAAATGAGGCGGAGGAGGCGTGTCTGTTGTTTCTTTAATTTAATTTATAGTTCTTGGGGATATATCTATGGAACCCAATAAGAACTGTTTGGATTGGGAATGCAAAGAACATCATCAAAATATATGAATGTAAATTAAATGATCTGGCTTCTTTGATCTTTTGTTTTTGACAAGTGTCTGAAGAAACCCCGACTCATATGAAAATGAGAAGAGGTCGGCAAGGAGAGGTGCACAGTTCGTTCCCATAGGAATGTCGCCAATTTGTTGAAAAGTCTACCTCCAATTCAACAAATATGTTGTCAATGAGAAACTCCAGCATACTGATCACTTGTTCCTCTGTGTAGCATATTTTACCTTTTGTTCACTATTAACAAAATATGCCGTATGATATCCCAAAGAAATAAATTTATAGCGTATGCTACCATTTTATATTGAAAAAGCATTGTGAATTATTTCTTTTAGACGGTTTTCAATTTCACATGGGGAATGGTGGTATACAGGGTTGAAAAATCAAAAGTTTTATGAGAATTAATTTCAGAGAAAGATCGAGATTTAAAATTATCCGGAAGTTCTATAGAGTTTTTTGGAATCCACATATGGTTAATACCACTACTCGACTAAAACTTTGATGTCCAGATTTGGTGGACGAATTTGTATTTAAGAAAAAATGCATTCATTAGTTGTCGGTATGTACTGATAATTTCCCCACTCGCAATATTCATTCAAACTTAGTCATAGCGTTGTCGGTTTCTCAGCAACTTACGAGTTGTAAATGTCCTCTAGGTTCATGTTCAAGATGGGGCTTGCAATGTTCTTCCATGAGTGTTCAAGAGAAAAAAAATAGGATATCAATAAGGATCTTCAGATTTCGAACAAATCCGTTTGATTT